>VNJZ01007395.1:0-20819 GCA_008042795.1 Drosophila asahinai | reverse complement strand
TGGCCAAAAGTTGAGTCTACAAAGATTCATCACAGCGCTCAAACTGGTCGACTTGACAAAAGGACCATTTGAACGTTTGGCTGTTGAAGTAATTAAGTCAAAAATAGTAGGATCAACCCTATACAAGGTAAAAAATGAAACCACTATTACGGCAATAATTACAAAACTAAAAGATATCATAGTCGGTGAAACATCCGACGTAAAAAAGGCAAAACTAGCTAAAACTAACCAAAAAGGCAAAACTGCCGAAAGGTTTACAACAGAAATCGATAATTTGCGAAAACTATTGGAAGCGTCGTATATCGATGAAGGTTTATCAGCTGAGCACGCTGATAAATTCAGTACTAAAGAAGCCATTACAACAATGGTTAAAAATTGTGAACATGGAAAACTCAAAACAATTCTTGAGGCAGGAAATTTCACAACAATGAACGAAGCCATCACAAAGTACTTACAATGTAGTACTGAGATGACAGGCAATGCAAACACAATATTTTACACCAAAGGAAGACAAGCTTATCGAGGTAATAACTACCGAGGTCATTTTCGTGGTAGAGGAAATGGCCGTGGTAACTATCAATACAACGGTCATTACCAAAACAATGGCTACTACCGAAACAACAATTATAATCAAAATTATAATAATCAAAATCATAATAACCAGGCCAACTATAATAATAGAGGTCATAGAAACTATAGAGCAAATAACCACCAAAATGGAGGTAATACCCGTTATAATAATAATAATAGTAATAACAACAACAATTTCAGATTAGCCTAGACTCCTTCGGGAAACGTACAACCGCCCTCAGATACTCGTCAGTAGAAAACACAAAGGTTCACACCATTCATCTCAGCCAAAATTTATTCGTAACCTTTATAAATGTAGCAACGGGAAAATAACTAGCCTTTTTAATAGATACAGGATCGGAAATATCCATATTAAAGGAAAATTCCGATAATTTTCAACATATTTAAACTAATCATATAGTCAATATACAGGGTATAAGTCAAGAAGTTACCAAATCAAGAGGGTTAACTTCCATCGAAATACAAACTTCTAAATATATAATCCCACACGATTTTCATATCGTAAATTTACAATTCGCTATTCCTTCTGATGGAATACTAGGAATCGATTTCATAAAAAAATATAATATTTCAAGCCATCTGAAGACTGGCTTATTATTAGACCAAATAATCTAAAATATCCAATTTATGTTCCAATAACATACAGTTCTGGCAACAACTCCATAATTCTGGCAGCAAGATCCCAAGTTGTCCAAAAAATTTAATTAACCTCAGAAGAAGACAGTATATTGATTCCAAACCAGGAAATTCAGCTTGGTATTTACATAGCAAATACAATTGCAACAGTCCAAAATGGATTCATAAGAATACTAAATACAACAAGTATAAATCAGGTAGTCAGCATTAAAAACCTCAAATAAGAACCACTACGATTTAATTATAACAGACCCAATAAACAGAGAAAAAACCGTATTAAACCAACTTTCGAAGAATTTTCCACCCCAATTTCATAACACCAGTTTACAAAATGAAAAAAAAAAATGCTCCAANAATATAGCGATGTATTCGGACTAGAAACCGAATCGATAACTACAAATAATTTCTATAAACAAAAACTGATATTGAAGGATGATGAACTAATATACATAAAATATTATAGAAATCCTCATAGTCAAAAAGACGAAATTCAAAATCAAGTTTAAAAACTCATTGATGACAAAATAGTCGAACCACCTTATCACCTTGTAATAGCCCACTTTTATTAGTACCTAAGAAGTCACTTCCAAATTCCGAAAAGAAAAAATAGCAATTAGTAATTGACAATCGTCAGATTAATAAAAAACTTTTGTCTGATAAATTTTCACTACCTAGAATTGATGACATTTTAGATCAACTAGGTAGAGCTAAATATTTTTCATCAAATTGAACTTGAAACTAGCTCAAGAGATATAACATCTTTTTCAACAAGCAATGGTTCATACTGCTTCACGCGATTACCATTCGGCGTAAAAATAGAGCCAAATTCGTTTCAGAGAATGATGTGTGAAATGTTCATTTTTTATGCATAAAGTCACGCATATAGCTAATATAACGTTTTCATGATTTTCAGGGGCGGAAGTGGGCGTGGACAAATTTTAAAACAAACTTGATCTGCGTGCAACAAATTCCAAAGTTGTCACCAAATTTAGTAACTCTAGCTCTTATAGTCTCTGAGATCTGTTGTTTCACACGGACAGGCAGACGGACAGACGGACATGGCTAAATCGACTCGGCTGGAGACGCTGATCAAGAATTTATATACTTTATGGGGTCGGAGATGCCTCCTTCTGCCTGTTACATACATTCTCGGTTGGCACTAACTTATAACACCCTTGTACCCTATAAGGACCGGGTATAACAAGAAAGAAAGCTAACTTCGGTAAACCGAAGTTGGTATATCCTTGTAGTCTGCAATTGGATCATTGAAAATTAACCCATTTTTGTAATGTTGAAAAAATATCGAATTTTGTAAATTTTACATCTTACATCTAGAATTTTACATTTTTACGATCGCTTCTATGGCAGCTATATGATATACTAGTCCGATCTTAAAAAATTTAAAACCGTAATTCTAGAACCATAAAAAACGGCTATATCTTAAAATTTATAGAAATACTTTTAAAAACAGAGAAGTTACAATTTTTTTTTCATTATTTTCGCCATCATTCCTATGGCAGCAATAGGATATAGTAGTCCGATTTCGGCCGTTCCGACATATATACTGCGTGCTAAAGAAATAAAACTATGCTTTCAGCTCAATAGCTCAAAAACTGAGAGACTAGTTCGCGTAGAAACCGACAGACATACGGACAGACAGACTTTATACTTTATGGGGTCGGAGATGCCTCCTTCACTGCGTTGCAAATATCATGGCAAAATTATAATACCCTCTGCAACATAACAACAAAAATTTACGAAAAGTAACCAAATCGCCTCTAAAATGTCCAACCTTCTTCATGGTGAACCAGATTTTTCTGGAAATCTCACGGTATTTTCTTAAAATAGAACTGAAGCTGAGTGCAGGTGTTAATTTGCAAAGCGCAGCTGCGCGCATTGCGAATATTTCACATCAAATCCGACCTTATTAGTCAGTTAATTTATTACGTCTCTAAATTACAAATTTTTCTTATAGATTTTGAAGCTGAAGCTATTTTCTATTATGTGAGATATTATTAATAAACTTAATTGTTAAACTGTTCTTGTTATATTAATTTGGACTAATACATGTTTTTGCCTATATTGTGAAGTTTTAGTGAAGACCCCACAAAAATCCACAGTTCGTTTGTATACCTATGTGTTTGCCTGGCTCTACAGGTAATACATGTGAAAACATTTTCTGCCGAAATTTGCAGATGTGCTAAAAATCTTAAAAATAAAACTTTTTCAAATTGCATGAAGATTGTGGGTTTTTTTAAACTGAACAATTTGTCAACTTTGAAATGGTACATGTATCTATACATATAAAAAAAAACATATTTTATGTAAAATATTTATATACTTATAACGTAGCTGGCTTGTTATCTTGGACAATGGCTATGGCAAAGTACTTTGAAGTAAATAAAGAGGTCTTGCCGTTGAAAGCTAATCTTGCTGTGCAAGAGACTAAATATCAAAAAGCATCTGATGACCTTCAAGAAGCAGAAGATTTGCTACAGCAAAAGGAAAAAGAACTAGCCGAAGTACAACAAACTTTGGAGGATGCTGTGTCAAAGAAGGACGCTGTATTATCTGAAGCTAAAAAGCTAAAAAAGTAAAAAATACGCTGGACTGAACAAATAGCTTCGTTTAAAACTGAAACAGATCGATTGGTAGGTGATGTAATTCTGCTGACGGCATTTCTATCGTATACTGGACCTTTTAACCAAGAATTTCGAAGTGACCTGCCAAGTATTTGGATAAAACAGATTATTGAAAAAATTATACCCATATCGGCCAATGTAAATATAATTGAAAGCCTTACTGATCGGTCTCAAATAGGTGAATGGAATATTCAAGGTCTACCAACCGATGAACTTTCAATTCAAAATGGAATAATTGCTACGAAGGCAATGCGATTTCCACTCTTAATAGATCCGCAATCTCATGGAAAAGTTTGGATTAAAAACAAGGAGAAGCAAAATATATTAAATTTAACTGCTTTAATCATAAATGTGGATCCACCTCAAGTATATGGATGTCATTCAAATGCCGAAATTACTTATCAAACAAATACAATGAGAAATATTTTAGAAGAAATAATGTCCATTCAGCCCAAAGGTAGTCATTATTCATTTTTATGCACTTGTAAGGAGTAAAATCTTTCTCACAATATAAAAGCTACTTAAATTGCTAATGGAAAGTACAATATTGTTGTCGAAACCAAAAATTAATCGTATTCGTCTGTCTGTCCTAACGCCGAAAAATTAGTTTTCGTAAGAAATTTTTAAAATTATTTTATTTACATAGCAGCTCATAACAGTTACATGGTAATAATTAAATTCTTTACCAAAATACTTATTCAAATTAAAGAATAAGAATTTTTTTGTGGTGTCTGTGTTTTTTGAGCATTTTCTGCATGCTCTCACATAAGATAATAAAAAGGTACACAAATTAAACTACTATTACATATTAAAAAGCGCGTTTTGTACTTTTCTTTACATTATCTTTGGACGAGGCTTAAAATTGGGAATACTTTGATTAAGTAATCGCGTTTGTTTATTTAAACTTACGTAATGTATAGACTAACTAGAAAGTTTGCAAGTGGATTGTTGAAAATCGATTTTAGATTTACATTTTTACATTTGCATATAAATTTACCGCTCACACCTATGGCTGCTATATGATATACATAGTTGTCTGATGTTAATGAAATAATTTGAAATCGAAAAAATAGCCATATGAGCAAATCCCACGTGTCGCACGGTATATTCACACGATTTTTTAAACGAAAATGTAATATTTTTTTAGGTTTCTGAAAAATATGAAGTAAAGTTTTGTATTGTGACATAAAACATAATTTCGTTACAGTTATTTTTATCGAAATAATCGCTCGTGTTGTGTCGCACCCTACACAAAATGGAAGTTACTCTAAAATTTTCCATATAATTTTCCATTTTTAGCAAATAATACATAATAAAGCATACGAATCCCAAAATATAAAAGAAAGCTTTGAATAAAAGGGTGCATAAGTTACTTATATGTTCCGTTCCACACATTTCACTGTTTTATTCCGGTGTTTCGTCCTATATACACAAAATGCCAGCCACCGAGAAGCCCACTGCGACAACTGCGTCCTTAAATAAATTTATTGCCGTTAGTGACCATGTAAGGCGATGGTTAACACTCCTGGCCACTCCACGCAGTCGCTCTACACATGCCAAGTCCGAGCCCTATGGGACAAAGTCGACCAAGAGTATGCAGGTTGATCGGAGCTAATAGCAGTAGAGGGGTTGATCGACACCTAACCAATCCTCCAGGCAAAATATGCCTACTGCTACTCAGCTTACGAGTCATGTGCAGCTCAACTCTACGAGCAAGTTGAGCGAGCGACGCCTCAATAAGCACAATCCAACTCCAGCAAACCTATAAATTATATTCCAGCAGGTTGCCACTTACGTCCGTGCGATACAGATGGTGCTGAATAAAACACTTCGATGTTCACGGAACACAAATGCTATATAACCGAATTTGAGTGGACTGTAAATATTACTTTTCAGGTTTGACGAGTCATTTCTCCGGTGGATGTCTTAAGCTTAACGCCGCGAACGAGTCCCTCTGGTCCAGAATGAGCTTTCAATACACGGGCTGGAATCAAAGCTGCTGGTGGAAGATTAGAGTCCTTGACAAGATCATCATTGTCAACTGAGATGTTGCGTTCCTTGTTGTTCCACGTGTAACGCTGCTGCAAGGATGTTAAGTATTCCTGAACTGTTTGTAGGCAAATAATGTGAGCAACCTGAATCTCCTCAAATGCCAGCACTTTGCTTCTTGCCAGCATGCCTGATTTGAAGCCTTGGTATTTTGGCTGAAGCGCAAGACGTAAACTACAATGCCAGTGTTTCGAGCGGTAAAACTGGGTCGTCTTCCTGCGTTGTCCATGCGGTGGTGTTTACTTCTTCTTTGCAGTAGTTTTCTGAAAGGTAAAAACATAATTTGGTAGAGCTCAACTTTACGGCAAGTATCTCTGGATCTTCATGGTCCATGATGGTCCCATCCACTAAAGGTCAAAATTAAGCAGTTCTGCAGCCTGCATTCCTCGCGTGGCGCAGTCAGCGGGATTTTCCTTTGTGTTTACATGATGCCATGCATTGCGCGGTATTGCTTCGAGTATTTCTGACGTCCTATTTTCAACGAATGTATTCAGCTTCGATAGTTGCTGTGAAAGCAAAGCCAGAACTATGGTTGAGTCTCACCATGCATGTTTGTTATTACGTTGAAGAGCAGCCATGATCGACAATATGAGTCGGGTCAGTAGCAGAGCGCCACACAGTTCGAGACGCGGTAGTGATTGCTGCTTTAGTGGAGCAACTCTGGTTTTTCCTGCGATGAGTGAAACAGAATCGGTGCCATTTGCATGTACCAATCTGCAAATCCTTAATGGAAGCAATCCTTAATGGAAGCATCCGAAAATCCATGAATTTCGATGCGATCCTCCATGTTGTCAACAAATAGTGGTAACGAAGTTCCTTGAGTACCTCGAGGTCGTTTCGGCATTTCTTCCACCATTCAGCAATTTTTTGAGGAAGTTTCATATCCCAGCCGAGATCAAGAAGCCCCAATTCCTGAAACAGGATTTTAAATTGCACCACCACTGGTGACAGAATACCCAGCGGATTAAAGGGGTGTGTCAATGCCTGTACGTTCCATTAGCTGAATAAACTCAATTTGCTCTTTGTATGATTCCATTAAACTCGTGCTGCTGGTCGTAAGCTAGCTGATCCAGGAGCCTTACTGCCAAGAATGGTGCGATAGACGTGCCGTATGTAACTGTGGAGAGCTCGTAGTGCTTGATAGGGGTGCTTTCATCTTCTCGCCATACAATGTGCTAATAACTGCAATGATTGGCAGCCACCCATATTTGTCGATACATTTTGCCTATATCTGCGGAGAAGACAAACTTAAACATTCTGAAACGTGTACAAATTGAGAATAGGTTTCGCAGAATATTGGGCCCAATATGCAGTGCGTCCTTCAAGGCATTTCCGCTAGTATCCTAAAACGAGCCGTCAAAGCCCCCCTAAATTTTTGCGAAATTTCTGGATAATGTGGGAAATAAAAAAATGGCTTCTTGTGGATATCCTCTGGCGATAGTTCTCGCATGTGACCCAAATTGTGAGTGCAGATCGGGATCTCGCTTCTTGAGAGTGCTCCTTGCAGTGTATCCGAAAACTGTTGATTCGGATCCTTAAACGGAAGCTCGATAATGTAACGCCTATGAGTATATGTCTTTATAAAGTGTTGCTCAACTTCATCGTCCTCTGGTTAGCAATTAAGTTCGTGGTCGACATCCTCCAGCTCCCAAAAGCGTCGAACCGATGCGTCGATGTCAATAGACGTGTGCATTGCTGTTGTAGATGATGAGCTAGTCACAATAGATGTTATAACCCATCCAAAAACTGTCGAAATGGCGATGATGTTCCTCTGGCTGTCGAACATCTTTTAATCGCTGAACACCGTCCAAATATAATCGATGCCCAAAAGAATAGTCGGTATCCGCGAGATCAAAGCCATCGAATACCTTTAGTGCTGTGGCGTCCATATCGTATCTTGCCAATGTAGATATGATTTTGCTGAGTACGTGAGGCCGTACCTTCATTGTGTGCTCTGAGATCTTTGACAGCATGTCCAGTGTGCTGCAGCCTCTAGTTTTCTCCGCCTTTATCGAAGAATTTCCCGACACAAGAATACGTGACGGCAAACGTGTATGCACCGTTCCGAGATCTATGACAGTTCTGAGCCACTCTCCAAAAGCACGCGGCAGATAGTGTGCGATCCCTTTGCGTTTCGAACGAACACTAGAGCAGTTGCCAATGCGCTATTCCAAAGCCCTAGTGACTGTAAAGCAGTTGCTAATCCGTTGTAAGAGGGCTCAGCTCTTGGAGTGACTTGCGGACCTGCGATGCGGCTGATGGTCACTGTTGCATCTTCGAGAGCGCTGGGGATGTGCTGCTCATCGTTTCTTGGCTGCGTCCTGGTTGCAGCAGCTTCCCAAATAGAAAGTTCTATTTGTAGTAGAAAGTTGTGACGATTATGGCAACATTTGCATGTAAATTTAGATTCACACTTCCGTGACAAATGCCCAAGCTTAAGACAATTAAAGCACAAGGACTTAGCTTTAATAAATGTGCGTCTCTGCTTTACTGATAAGTCACCAAACTTCTGACAATTGAACATCTTGTGTTCCTTTGAATTACATTTCACACAAGCACCTTCTTCCAGCGATAACATAGCGTGTAAGGATCGCTTGGCTTTGTTTTGATTTGGACCAAACTTTCCGTTTCAGTCTCACTTTTGCTTAGCTCAAATTCCTCGCACCGCTGGTCTAAATACTTGAGTAAATTGTCCACAGTTGGCGATTTTAGATCCCGACTTCTATTTATCCATTTACATCGGTATTCAGCGTCCATTTTGGCCAGAATCAAATGTATTATCTAGCAGTTCCTGTTAGTTTGCCCAGCTGCATCCAATCCGCGAACGATCTCCGTAGCTTCATCTGTCACCTTGCTCTGGAAGGCAAGGGTAAATTCTTAAAAGTATCCAGCAGATTATTTACAATGTGACGTAGTCGGTTGTAACGCTCAGTTAGTTAAGTCCAAGTAGCAGAATAATGTAATTGGCTGTTTCTCCAGAAGCAGTGTCTGCAATTTTTGCTGATTGCGGTGAATCGTACTTTCAAAGAGGTTCATGAAAGCAGGCCATTCTTTGTAGTCGCCATTTAATGGCTTTATGTGTATTTTTGGCAATTCGTTTTGCCCTCTATTCGCTGCCGAGTTTTCGCGCAAAAACATGGTTTGTTGCTGCGTCAAACGCTCGTTCAGCTCTTGTTGTTATTGTAGGAAACGAACAAAGTTTTTGTTTCCTGCTCCCGATGCAAGTGACCAGTGTGATGTCGTGCGCCTCACCGTTGCTTCCTCCCTCGCTCTCCCTTGGTTCATAAGCGCGATTTAGTGAGAGAAGTAATGTGTTTGCACGCAAGTATTTGTCTTCGTAGACCTCGTTGTCGATGGCTGGATCAACATATCCCTCCTCCTCGTCGTAAAGGGTAAATTTGTCGTTAAGAGTTTCATTTCAAACGGTCTTTAGCGTCTCCAATAACACGGTTATTTCTTTTATTTCCCGCACGTGAAGCTTGATTCCGTATGTGAAGCTTTTGACGCCGTTAAAAACCGCGTGATGCTTGCCTTCGCACGGCTTCTTCCTGATTTGAGAAACTTGAATTGATCCGCTGTTCACGGACCATATTTTTTATATCGAGGGGAGCGTAATTATTATTTTTCAGGTTGACGTAGCTGTCATGGCCATTATGACCTGTCGTAGTTTTAACACCAACTCAAATTGGAAAAATGTAGTGTTCAACAATGCGTTCATCCACATCCAGAAGTTTTCTTGGGCGATTACCTTCTTCCTTGACTTTTTACAGCGGTCTACGAGGTGTGTTCAAATGGGCCTCTTCAGTTTAGGAAAAGTCACAGGGGGCCAGAGCTGGTGGATACAGTGGCTGCGGCATCACTAGCGTGTTGTCTTTGGCCAAAAAGTCGCGCACAAGCAACGATGTGTCACTGCTCACGCATCGTTGCTTGTGCGCTTTATCGTGATGGAAAAGCCAATTTTTGTACTTCCACAAATCCGGGTGTTTCTGGCGGATTGCTTCGCACAAATTGCGCATAACTTGCAGGTAATATTCCTTATTGATCGTTCTACCCTGTGGCAAGAACTCATGATGCACCACGCCCCTGCAATCGAAGAAAACTGTCAGCAAAACTTTGACATTCGACCGAACTTGGCGCGCTTTTTTCGGTTTTGGTTCGTGAGATGATTGAGCTTTGGTTTCCACGTCATAACCATAAACCCACAATTCGTCACCAGTTATTACCCTCTGGAGCAAATTTGAGTCGTCACGGACAAAGTCCAACATCTCATTAGCAATGTTCATGCGATGCTGTTTTTGGTCGCAATTAAGCAATTTCGGTACGAATTTCGCGGCGACCTGTCTCATGCACAAATCATTGATAAAAATCGAATGGCACGAGCCAATCGATATGTTTAGGTCCTCAGCAACTTCTCTAACGGTGATTCGACGATTGGCCAATACCATTTTCAACACTTCATTAATTTTTTCGTTTGTTGTTTAAGTGCTCGGGCGTCCGGCACGCTCTTCGTCGTTCACATCTTCTCGAAATTCGAATATACGTAACCCATGAAAATTCAAAATTCAAAATTTTCTGGCCAATTTGCAATTAGAGTACTTTGAAAAATGGGAAAAAAAAACGAATTTTCTAGATTTCTAGTAGGCCGATCAAAAAATCCTTCCTTAGCGTGGGGGGATAGGTATCCAAAGTAGTTTGTTAGTGCATTTTTGGAACAGGTTGCCGCGTGTGAGAAGTAATATTAGGTATGCTTTGTGTGTGTTATATTGCGTCGATGGCAGAGTGAGAGTCGTAGCATATGCACAATTTACTGGTAGCTGAGCGGAAAACACTGAGGAATAGTGTGGTAGAAGATACAGTTTTATGAATTCTGTTTTGTTGGTGATTGAGAGACTGGTAATTGTGTTTTTTTAAGATCCATCTGTGTATATGTAGGTGACTTTGGGATTGTCGGTTGTTCAAATTTCTGTGAATTGTGTCCGGAAAATTTTTTGTGTTGTTTTTTTTATTTTTGGGTACATTGTGATGTGTTGATTTTTAACATATCAGAGTCCCAGGGTGGTGTGGTCTGTGCACGTTGAGTAACTTGTTGAAGGAAGAGTTTGAGGGCTTTGGAGTTTTCTATTATGCGGTCTATTGTTGATATGTATTGTGAACGATTAGGTGGTCGGTATGATTTTGTATTATTTATTATTAGGCAGTTTTTACAGTTAATCAGGGGTCTTATAAATTTTATGTTTTTAGGAAAGTTATATCGGTTTAAAAAATTATACCCACCTGAGAATATTTTGGCGTACAAAATCTAAAGATCGCTTTGAACCAGCTACAAGTGCTAATATTATTTTCGAATTATAATATGAGAACAAGTCCATGCAGTCATTACGCAAATGATGAAGTTCATATCGTATATTTTCATAATTACGAAACTGGAGTGTCTTTAAAACATCCTCTGGAGCAAGATATATAGTGCGATATATTTTATGAAATTGTATGAAATCCCATTTGTCAATAGGCAAAAATCCTTCAGTGCGCCAATTTGTATCGTTAAGTTTTTCTGGTGGAAGTTGAAATACTCGTCGCCCTTTAGAGTCCGTTGGCTCAAAGTCCAGCAAATCGATAAACATATTTATTATATCAATGACAGCACGTTCCATACAAACTGATTTCTTTTCCAATACGCGTTCTGTGTAATAAAAAAAAAATTTGTTATTTATAAAACAAAAATTAATTAAATAATACTATTTCCATTTTTTCCAATGATTCATAAAAAATACCTATTTCGGATCGTAATTTGTTGCTTTCTTCTAAGAATTCATACGAAGAAACTGGTTCATCGGGTACATAAATATAAAGAAACTCGGATATACTATACATTTCTTGCAACACCCGTAGCTCTTCAATGTCCAAAATCATTTTAAAGAATGTCTCCACTTCTTTTATTTTCTATTAATAAAACGTTTGTTACACAGAAGTCTTTTAATTTGATACAAGAAGGACTACAAGGACAAAATGATGCATATTCTGGAGGAACCTAACACATATAGAAGGATGAAAAAGAACCCGAGGACTCGCTTACAGACAAAGAATAACCAACTCGTGAATAAATTATTCAAGCTAAACATAATTTCGAGAAAAGAAAAATATAAAATGACGACGAACACAGCATTGGCACCACGAATTTATGGATTACCGAAAATTCATAAGAAAAACACCCCACTGAGACCCATATGCTCGATGACAAATTCATCATCGTACCAATTATTGACGAGACGACGAGAATTTTGAAAAACATGACATCTAATTCACAATATAACATTAAAAAACAAATTAAATGGCCAGTACATATTTGACGATGAAAAGTTAATATCCTTTGACTTAGTCTCATTATTCCCCAGTATTCCGACAGATTTGGCACTTGAAACCATTCAAAAAAGATGGAGATAGAGGCACACACAAACATCCCAAAGAAATTATTTATGGCCATTACACATTTTTGCATAACTGACAACAGATAATTTCAATATGAGGACAATACATAAGAAGGTTTACAAATGAGATCTCCTGCGTTACCAATCGTAGCGGATATCATCATGGACAAGGTATTAAAAACAATAAAAAACGAGAAAGAAAGCTAATTTCGGTAAAAAAAAAATCGAAAATCGAACCATTTTAGTAATGTTTAAAAAGTATCGAATTTGGAAATTCTACATTTTACATGTAGAATTTTACATTTTCATATAAATCGACCGATCGCTTCAATGGCAGCTATATGATGTAGTTGTCCGATCTTAAAAAAATTAAAAACGTAATTCTAGAACCATAAAAAACTGCTATATCTCAAAATGTATAGAAATGCGTTTAAAAACAGAGAAGTTAAAATTTTTTTTACATTAATTTCGCCATCATTCCTATGGCAGCTATAGGATATAGTAGTCCGATTTTGGGCGTTCCGACATATATACTGCGTGGTAAAGAAATAAGACTGCTCAAAAACTGAGAGACTAGTTCGCGTAGAAACCGACAGACGGACAGGCAGACAAACGGACATGGCTAGATCGACTCGACTGGTGATGCTGATCAATAATATATATACTTTATGGGGTCGGAGATGCCTCCTTCACTGCGTTGAAAACATCATTTCAAAATTATAATACCCTCTGCAAGGGTATAAAAAAAAGGATAAAAAAAATGAGGTTTTTAACAAAGTATGTGGATGACTTCTTAACAATAATTAAGGAAGTTGAGATACAGACAACTTTAGACAATTTTACATTAGAACTAGAGAAGAACAATAAATTAGCATTTCTTGACGCCGTAATTCACAGGATGGACAACACTTTAAAACTTAATTGGTACCAGAAGTCCATGGCATCTGGAAGACTTCTAAATTTTATCTATATACACCCCAAAAGCATGATAATAAACACGGCCAAAAACTTTATAAGACGAGTACTAGATACGAGTGTTACAGCTTTCCATCATAACAATAAAAAGCGAATATTTAACATACTCAGCAAAAATGACTTCCTAGATTCGACTAAAAAACATTTATTAAAGACACATAAACTTAACAAACCGAAACATCAAGAACAAAATGAGAAAACATATTAATCGGCAGTTTATATACCGAGCTTCTCGGAACGGTTGATTCATTCCGATATATATAATAAAGATTACACTACAATAGCACATAAAACAATATACACAACAGGACAGTTCTTCAGTAACACAAAGAAGAAGATAGACATATTGGACAAAAATATTGTGAGATACAAAATACCATGCGGAGGAGACGAAACTAATTTATGTAATAAAGAATATGTTGGTACAATAAAATCGAAACTACGAACTAGAATAGCAGGACACAAATCTGACGTAAAGCTTAGAATAATAACTTAATCCAAAAAACGGCACTTGCATCCCACTGTGCCGAAAACAACCACAAGCCAATGTTCGAAGATGTAAAGATCTTACAACAAGAACATCACTACAACAAGCGATTCACTTGGAAATGCTGCATATTATTAAAACTCCCACACAAATAAGACTGAATTACAAGATTCAGAGAACTGCGCACATATATACAGACACCTATTTGACCAAAATAGAGAAAAGACAAATTAGTTGCAAACTAGACAGTAGGGATGCAAAACCATCGATAGTGAGTACATCTATGTTTTTAACATCGATGTTTGAAAACATCGATATATCGCTAAAGCATCGTGTTTTTTTAAATTATTAAATTTTTTTTTAATAAATTGCTCCAAATATTAATTAAAATATTTCTTTGCTAAACTTATATTTATTGAACCTGAAATCAAATTTGCATATAAATAATACTAAACAATGAAATCAAGGAACTTCAGAACATATTTTACATTTTTACACTCACTATAATTTTCTAATAACAATGAAATTTTTCTCGTTTTAAGAAAAATTTCCTTGTTTTCTTGTTTTAAGAAAAATTTCCTTATTTCCTTGTTTTGAGAAAAATGTCCTTGTTTTTAGGAAAAATTTCGATTTTCTTTAAGATAGGGCGAAAATTATTATGAGTGCAGTGCAATGATGTTTTAAATGTTAAATTTTTATGTAGATTTTCTTGAAGATGGGGCAAAAATTAATATGAGTGTATAATGCTTTTGACAATTTAGCGTTTCTTTCTCTTAGTGAAAACATCGATGTTGGTAAAAAACCATCGATGTATCGCCGTTTTTTAAAAACATCGATACTATCGATAGTGACATCGATGTTTTTGCATCCCTACTCCACAGCGGAAAAACGGACGCTGTGTTTTCATGTGGGAGTGGGGGTTACAAATTAGAACACGTGTTAGGTTTTTGTGTTAAGTCTTTAGTTTTATTTGTTTTCTGTGCGTGCTTAGTTATTGTCTCTACTGCTGCCCGTACAATGGGATTTGACTTATGTGTACTAATAGTTTGATTCACTGCCACGGCCTCGACGCGTCGGTCTTGAGGGCACGTGGCACAGTGTCAGATTTTGCCAATCTAGGGGGACTTAAATCAGTAGGAGTCGTATTTTTTAAGATATCGGCTTCAAATTTGAAGTGAATATTCTAGTAAGCCCAAAGATTATGTTAGACATAAAGAAATGGGCGTGGCATTTTTGGGGGCGTAAGAAATGAAAAAAAATGCTTTTTTTACGATAAAAACCACAATAAAAATATTTTTTAAAAAAATTCGAAACTTTAAACTTTTTTTCGTATTTTTTGTTATAATTTTCACCAACTTAAAAAATTTTGTTTTTAATTTTTGGGGACCATTTTTTTTTTTTTTTTTTAGAAAATGTTGGATTTTGGTTATTTGCTCATGTTTTTAGCTGTAACTTCGATGTTATAAGCTGAAGAGCTGCAAATAAGGTTTTATATTAAAGATAATTGATAACAAAAACTAAAAAACTTTTGGTTTATATTTTTAAGATTTTTTTTATTTTAAATGGTAACAATTCAAACTTCATAGAAAAATTTTACTATTTTTTTTTGGCAAGCTAGTCCGACTCCGAATTCGAGTCACAGCTGTCGTCAGTGTATCCATCTTTTGATAAAGTTGGGACACATCTTCTGGAAGCTCTAAGTGGTGCTCTCAAACTTGCTATAAATGGATCGGATGATATCAGTAACCTGTGCATGAGATCAGTATTTGTGTGTTTGCGCGAAATTTTCCTAGTGAAATGTTCACGAAAACTTCGCACTTCCTTATTTCTTGCCTCCTGGGCTTCTTCAGAGAAATTGCCAATGGGAAGGATGCAGGAAGAAATAAATTCCTTTCTATGAAATAAAATGTTGACCACAGTTACTGGTATGTAATACCACGAATAATCCCGCAAGTAGAGCTCTACAGTTTCAGCTAAGTATCGCTCAAAAGCTGATATATTAATCGGGCAACAGCTCGCTATACATGTGAGAATTGTGCGAAACCTGATTATTAAATCAATATTTATTCGGGTGATTTTTGAAGTCGTTTCAGCGTCAGAGAAAAATCTTCTTGCGCTATTGCCGTCGTTGGTATTACCTGCCTTTTGCTTGGGCATATCAATCAAGATGCCCATTGCTTTCTTAAAGCACTCTTATATTTCACTTTTTCGTGCAGCTAGCTTTGCCTTATTCTGTTCGCCAATCACATACCAAATCCTTATATCAATTCTATAAGAAATGTGGAGCAAACATTCCATAAATCGAATCCACGCATTTAGGGGTGAGAGACCAAAGGCGAGCATTTCAGTGTCGACCTCACGATTCTCTAAGGCAGCTAGAGAGTTCATCATCTTTGGTGTAGCTCCGCATATATAACACACTTGTGATGATGTATATGTCGACAGTGCATTGCAGACTTTTCCGTCAATCATGCAGAAGACAAGTGTTGCTTTAACATGAAATATCAAATTATTGAACTTAATGAAAGTGGGAATCAAAAATGATATTTGTTTCTTGATATGTTTTACCTCCTCTTTGATTTTATCCCGCGTTTCTTTTGTGAAAACAAATCTTATAGGTCGGCAGTATCGTGTGGACGAAGGAGCTGGATTTTGCCAATATATAGACTTCGCCGCTCCACTTAAAGAAAATATTTGGAGAAGAACCATTGATATAAAAAATATCGAACCATCTGACATATCGTCTGTAGTTTTTTGTTTGTATTGGCTCTGTTCAGCTCCGTCGCATCCCCATTTTATTATTATGTGTACATCGTCTAGTGGAGACAGTGACTCAAAAATGTCTTCTTGAGCACTTATCAACCGTTTTACGGTATGATCAATAAGGGATTGTAAACTTATTTCAGCATAGGATTATCTAACTTTTATACCAGTAGTATAGCATAACATTTTTGACACCATACGAGATCATAACATGGATATAAAGCCGCAAAGCCTGTTCTGCGGCTGATAGCAACTGATCCTCACCTATCGTCGACAACAATTCTTGGCTTTTCCTTTTTTGTGTTTTAGGACAACACTCAGAAAAGGCTTTTTGTGTCCTCCCTCTTGTACTTGAGGTAGTCTTCGCCATTTAATGTGACCTGAAGCCAACTTGCATTATGAGCAAGAAACCTGGCCTTATCTCTCCTAGATTTCTCAAATCTTTTTTGAAACTCAAAAGACAGTTTACTCATGTGTAGTTTTAATTTGGAGTGATCAATTTCATTGCCAAACACTATTACTGCGTGCTTTACAAGAGCGTCTGGCTGAGCGGTTTTTATGTTTTTCAACCAAACTTCGAAAAATGCAGCACGGCATATTTCACTCATTTCTAAATAGAAGGTCTTTGGGCAAAATATGGGAAAGATTTTATTTTAGATTCTGAATCAGAATGAATGCCTGCGAATTATGTATGTTTTGGTTGGATAGAATACGATAGAATAATATAAGTTTTTTTCCACCAAAAAACAGAAACATGAAAAAATACACTTACTTTTTGGCACTTTTTTCAAA
Organism: Drosophila asahinai; assembly: GCA_008042795.1. Taxonomy (NCBI): domain Eukaryota; kingdom Metazoa; phylum Arthropoda; class Insecta; order Diptera; family Drosophilidae; genus Drosophila; species Drosophila asahinai. The sequence continues at coordinate 3,459 of VNJZ01007395.1, read as the reverse complement.
AAATGAAAAAAAAAAATTTTGATCCCAAAAAATGTTTTTGTTTTTAAAAGTGGATTAAAAATTGTCTAAAGTTTTTGGGAAAAATTACTTTTGGCTGCTCCCACTGATCACGCGATGCAATTGATAAGACTAAACTTTGTCAACTGTTGCTCGCTTCCCAGTGCAAATTTGCATGCATTTCTAAAGTCCAACTTTAAAAACCGTTATCTTCCAAAAAAAAATTGTTTGTTTTGTTTTGTGCCTGTCGTAATAGTTGAACATTTCTAAAAGTGCTGCTTAAAGCTCATCGACCTCAAAAATAGTTCAACTTTTAAAAGTCCCTCTAGATTGGCAAAATCTTACACTGTGCGTGGGCTTGGGTTTCTCGCCTTTGTTTTGCGGAGCGAGCACGGGTACACGTCTGCACGCGGCGGCAGTCACGAATCGAGAGAGAGAACTTCGGTTCGTGGCTGGTGCCGAGAGCTCGGAATTCGCTAACTCTGGGGAACTAGTTCGATGCTATTGGACTCACTATCGATAACCATTGATCGTGGTGATCTTAGTGGTCCGCCAGGGGGCGTATCTTCGATGGCATTAGGGCCACTGACAGGGTTGGGCGTTCAGCTAAACGAATATTTTAGTTTACTTATTATTTAGTATTATAGTATATTTAGGTACTAATGAAATTATGACTCCGTGTCTTATAGCTAACTTAAATCTATTATGTAGGTATTAACAAAAGAACCAGCGACTTCGTGTCGTAAAAATAAACTTAAAAGAGAAAATAATAAGATTTGTGCGCCCGAATTCGAAAGTGGCCTCACAATGTGTTTGTCAACTGTTGGATTGCTTGTGATTATCCTTCTAATTGAGTGTTATTAACACCCTTTTGTGCTGTATTGTTTAATAACAAAAACTAATGTTTTATTAGAAACAATAATTTAATTTAATTTAGTAATTTAGTTCTTGTTCATTTGAATGTAATCTTAAAGTGCACTTTTGCGCACTTTCTCTAAAATGTAATCTTTTAGATGCAACCTAATATTAGCAAAAAACCGAGGGACTTCAAGAATTGTAAGAATATTGATTTTTTTTTAACGACGGATTACTATCTCCTTGTATAGTAAGATCATGTTAAGGGAAGTTCGAATCATCTAGATAATTGGAGAAAGGGGGCCGAAACACAAAATAAACTGTGTAAGTGCGATCGCTCGCACTGTGCAAAAGATCCAAACTGTTATTTGATATGAAAAAAAATTACGACATTGCCCATTTTTACATATTGTAATACTTAAATATGCAAATTAGAAAAAAAAAATTTGTTTACACTGAAAAAAAAAAAAATTTTAAGAGGCAGCGTCACGTTTTTTTTTTTTTTGAAAATATGTTTTTGAGCTTATTAAAAACTCAAACCAAAAAACTGAAGTTTTTAATTTTGGACACAAAAAGTAGTCATCCAGCCTATAGTGCGATGGGGACAATACGAAAGTAAGTCACTCTCAGTGGGAAAGTCGGACAACAACGAAAGGGGTGAGTCTCTTTTTAACTTTATAAACTCGAATCTATAAAACGGCCAAGCGATCATTGACCTAACATTAGTGTCAGGACCGCTTACGGTAGTAAGTTGAAAAGTCTCTAGTGAACACTCCTTTTCCTTTCATATAAACGACTTTATCATTAGAACTCCCAAACCAGTTTAGTTCATTAACTTCACGGATGAAGGAAGAAGGAAGATGCCTACATTCGATGATGCCGGGTGGCTGAATGGGGTAAAAATCCTGAAGTGTATGGACGACCAATTGGATGCTTTGTGGGAAGGGGCCAAGCTAGAGGTGGTAGACAGGGAGTTAATCCCATCCATACCGAAGGCGAAGGTACTCTTTCCCTTCGCAATCCAAGGGGACCGTGCGCTAAGGCTAATACAGCGACAAAACCTCGATATCCCAACCGCTAACTGGAGGATCATCCACATTGCCAGCACACTACCCAAAGAGGCGGTCCTTCAAATCAACAAAAAGGCGAAGGGTATTCTATATCCACGACTCAGGAAGATGGCGTAGGGTTATGGGTTGCGTGTACCTACGGCTCAAAAAGCGTCACCCCGAGGACAAAAATGCGCATATCCTGCAGGCGGTCGAGGTGGAGAAGGACCTAGGTCTGAAGTCCATCGTCGATGCCGACCAGGATCTGACACTGGAAGGTTCGGAGGAGGAGGAGGACGGTGACCTGACCGTAGTAGTCAACCCGTCAGAAGGTGAGCAGATGACCTTAAGGGTGCTGCAGCTCAACCTCCATAAACGCAAGATCGCATCGACGGAACTCCTGATTGCCATGGAGCAAGAGTCCGTCGACACAGCCTTGGTCCAGGAGCCATGGATTGCCTCTGGCAATTCCGTGGTCGGACTAAGGTCCTCCAATAACGCACCATCGGTAAGCAGAAATAGTACCGCCGTACTCGTGCGGAAGGGTATCCACGCTAACCTTATGTCTCATTAGAGCTCTGATGACCTGACTGTGTTCTAGAGAATGAGGAGAAGCGCCTTCTGGTAGCTTCCTGCTACATGACACACGACAGGCCAGCTCCACCGGATGAACTCAGGAGCCTTGTTGAACCCGGCCCGAAAGACTGCTCGTGGGTGCAGACGCCAACGCACATCATAGCGTGTGGGGGAGCCCCGACATCAACTACAGAGGTGAGTCACTCTTAGAATTTGTACTTTCAACTAACTTATCTGTAGCAAATGTGGGGAGGAGCATACATACGTAGGTAGGCCTTACTTTATCAAACGTATTAGATATAACACTCTTCACATCATAGTCACTAAATTTAATTTTAAACATAAGCGTAGTATATCGTCATTTAAAATGATTCTTCCGGATTCCTTTTTGACTAAAGCTCTTGACCCAAATATTTGGCCTGAACACACGATACTTCATGAATTCCTTTATAAGAACTCTAATCAGAATCCCAGCATTAATACTCCAAAAAACTAAATCATATTTTTTACGTCCATTATCAAAATGTACGTAGTATTCTAGGTAAACTAGCTCAAATTTATTCTAATAGTGCCTCGTTTGATTTTGATGCTATCGCCTTTTCAGAAACGTGGCTAAATTCTTCAGTTTTGGATCAGGAAATTTTAGTTAATAATTTTTCAATTTACCGATCCGACCGCTCAGCTTTTGGTGGCGGTGTTCTTATTGCTGTTAAAAATGACTTTTCCTCTGAACTATTCCCAGTTATTGCGACTGAGGGCTTTGAATTTATTGCCGTCAAAGTCAGCGTCGGCAATGCAAATTTGTTCTTAACATGTTCTTATATACCTCCTCGATCTGATATTAGTGTCTATGCGAATCATCTATCTGCTATCCAAACTGTTATGTCTGGCCTAAGCCCTGAAGACCAACTAGTTGTCATGGGCGACTTTAACCTTCCTCATCTCCCATGGCTTCCCTGTAACGACTCAAATCTTCTTTTAT
>VNJZ01007387.1:0-16542 GCA_008042795.1 Drosophila asahinai | reverse complement strand
CTGTTGAAGCATTCAAAAACCATGTTTTTGAGGTGTGTCAATCAGAGTGGAAAAAGTGCTTCGAAAATTGGTTTGAGCGCATGCAAAAGTGTGTAAATCTTGATGGAGAATATTTTGAAAAACAATAAAACTATTTTCCTTAATAAATATTCGTATTTTCATTATTAGGCCAGAAATATATGTAGCAGCCCACGTAATATTATTTATTTAACTAACAATACCTGTGTAAAGGCTTACTCTACAATTATACTATTTTTCTGTTTATTTGGCTTGAAATCTGATACTCGAAAAGTTCTCCAAGTATTTTCACAAAACCTTAGATTTTAATTTATGGAAAAATCTTTCCTTGTTACAATTTTCCTGGAAATAATAAACTAGTTAAATTACGTTTGCCAGAATTTCGTGTCCTATTGTATACATTTCTAGGACTCCAACTAAAATCGGATCCATCAGAGTTAGCACAGCTCCTTTCGCTGTCTTGCTGGGCTGGAAAATGGTTTGGACTCCTTTCCCCTTGGGCCGATAACACCACCACCTGGCAGCTCTCCATCCTGCTGCCATGGTCCATCGATTCGCTGGTCTGGCAGTTTACAAGCCGCACATCGCACTCTGTGCACACATTTCGAGGCTGTTTTCGCTCATTTACCAATTTGCTGGGGCGCTGTTGGGCCCACGGTTTGCGTGTGGCGTCTATTACCCACTCCCGTGGCCATCGATGATCGATGCGTCGGCGGTGGCGTCCAGGAATTATGACCGACGATAGCAGGAGCACGCACAGGCTCGCCTCGCATCGCCTCGCCTCGGGTGTCCTTGTCCTTCGTGGTGTCTGCTGTCGCTGCTCGCATGGAAATTGGTAATATTCACTCAATTTATTGACTAATTGCATTTACACTAGCTAATGAAAACGCTCAAATGCCAAATAAAAAGGCGAATTTATCAAATTCTCTCACGCGGCCAACGGGGCGCATGAGTAATGGCAAATCAACGTCTGAATATTTGAAATGCTAATTTATAAAATGGCCTACGCTGATTCCTTCAGCGATAAGGAGTGGGTCTCTGCCCAGGTGGTATTAGGTGTGAAGGTATAATTTACGCGGAGATAAATGGAAAACTCGTTAGGCTTCCTCCCAGTTTAGTTTTTCGTCACGTTTGTTGTTTTGTCTGTCTGCTGAAAGTTTGTGGTGTGGTCAGGGGAGAGCGACTGCCTCGACTTCCTCGTCTTCCTCATCTTAGCTGTCGCCCAATCTGCTGGTGACGGTTGACGAATGCAGGAGTCAGGAGTCCTCTCAACTGACGGCAACTTTCCAATTAGGAGGCTATAAAAAGTTTCCCCTGCTGCCTGCTAAATAATTCAATTGTTTTGCCATGTCCGCCGGGCTATCAACGGCTTGTTTTTGACTTTTGAAGAGCCTTTGTTATTGCGAGCCACATATTTTATGCACTTGCAGCTTGCTTAATTAGTGTGAATTCATGAAGCTCTCCGCCAGGGCCAACTTTCTTTGGCCGACGTCGGCATTTAAGTTTTACTTTTTACTGACTCGCAAGTCGGGGTTTTTATGAAGATAGTGTGGCTCTTATTATCTTTATTTCCTGTTAAAAACATGAAAGCTTCAAGGATGCTAAAGGAATTTATATCTAAGAATTTGTATTAATTTTTTAACTGAGGTTACATGAAATCGATCTTTTTTTGTTTGCTTAATTTGTACCTCCATCTGATCTGTTATTTCTCCTCCTGTGAGCTTAGCTAGGGGCAGCTAATTAGAAAAAGAGGGTCCTGTCCTCATAGAGAGAGGACTTGCAGGGAGGATTTCCTGCACATTATGTTTTCTGTTTACCTCCTGTGAAAGGGAGACACAAACAGCAGATGAAGGTTGTTTGCAGCTCGCATAATCAAGGGAGGGGCGAAAGGCAAACACGGAAACAACTTGTTGCAACTACAAGCGAACAAAGTGTGTACATACACAAACACATGTATGTGCGCGTGTCCTGTGGGGCGGAAGTGGGCCTCGAAGTGCGAAAGGACGCCCGACGCTGTGATTATAAATAATTTATATTGTTTGCCGAACAGGTAAAGAGTTTCCACTCGGCCCGGGATATTTGCTCAAGTCCTTCGAGGGCGAGAGAGCAAACGAGTTGGAATTCGAGGGGGAACTTCGATTTGATCAGCATAAAAGGAGTGGGTCTGGGTGCTTGACCTTGTTGGCCAATCAATTGCTAACCGAAATCCAATTAGAATGCACATTTTTATGGAACGGACCCGCAGGAGCTGTGTCCATTACAACAATCCCTTTTTACATATTGTAAACAGCACAAAGCACAATTGTTGCCCGCACAAAGGACTCGCTCGCACGCACACATGGAAACGGAGCGAAAACAATGCCGGGAAAACAAACAAATGTGGAAATATGGAACGGGGATCGGCGGGAGGTGGTTTCCATGGCCGACGGAAAACGGGAAAGGGAATATCGCGGGCTGTGATAACTGAAATTCTGTCGCGCACAGCGAGCGAACGATGCCGTTTCCGCTAAGAGCCGGCACCTCACCTCCAGCTCCACATCCGGAGGTACCTCCTCCGCTTCCAGCCGCGAAACCAAATCAAACTCGAGGACAACGCACGCCCCGCTCCAGAAACAATGTAACTGAGTGGCGACAGGAACAACAGAAGCTGCGAACAGCCCCAAATGGGGAAGCCTTTCATTTGACAACTTTGCAGGCTGACTGACTTCGCCCAGTTCCCATTTGGTGTCGCTCCTCCTGGCTATTTCTAGTCCTGTCTCTGGGGCGACAACGCCCTTCATTGTTCCGCCCAAAGTGTCATAATTGTTTTTGTTTTGCACTCTCCATTTATTTAAAGTGTCGTTTCGTGAGGTCTTTGTTTCTAATACAGTCCTATTAGAGGAGGGAGTACAAGGATACTGCCTTCCTTCCGGTTTGAAGGGAGACTTCCTTGACCTTGAATTTGGGAACTTTAAAAAGAAGATTTGTATATAAATGATATACTAAATTTTGTATGAATTTTTGAAGAGTTATCTGGGATATTTTGTATGAATAATTAATATTTTTTGCGTGATAAATAAGTACAAATATCCCGCATCTTATATTCCCCTAATATTAAATATAATATCCTTTATTTGGTAAAAAAGTAAAATATGTATATTTTGGGATATTAAATCTTGATATTATTATTTTAAATCTTGATATATTATAGGAGTACTTATATTCGGAATTATTAGCTTTATTAACTTACCTAAAATCTAAGTTCTTATATACCTCTTTCTCCATCCCTGGCGTCTATAATTATCAGCTGTTTATCGGCAAACTATAGTTTTTATTCTTCGAATTTGATTTGTTTAAACTTTTAAATTAAAAATGCAACGCTTTGTAAAGGTATTTGGCCAGCAGACATGCAAGGTAATTGGCATGATACACGTGGATGCACTGCCAGGTGAGTGATAATTAATTAATACTCGAACGCTTCTAATCCAGAGGAGTCACATCATCAGGAACACCCCGATATACCGGGAACTGGAAGCAGACGATTGAAAAGGCCATCTACGAGGCGAATCTTTACAAGAAACATCAACTGGTAGGTTATAGAAAAGCATATGAAACTCCATTTAAAGTTCCCTATCATTTCCCAGGATGCCGTGCTCATAGAGAACATGCACGATATTCCCTACATACCAGAACGTCTCCTGGGTCCCGAGATAGTGGCTTGCATGACCCGGCTGGGACAGGCAGTGCGTGAGGTGATCCCCCAGGAGACTCCCTGCGGCGTCCAGGTCCTTGCCTGCGGCAACAAGCAAGCTCTGGCCATTGCCAAGGCCAGCCAGTTGCAGTTTATCCGCAGCGAGGGCTTCGTCTTCGGCCATGTGGCGGATGAGGGTTACACAGAGGCCTGTGCGGGTGACTTGCTGCGCTACCGCAAGCTCATCGATGCCGAGGAAGTGCTGATTTTCACGGATCTCAAGAAGAAGCACAGCTCACACGCCATAACCGCCGACGTGAGTCTTCTGGAAACCGCCCACGCAGCCGAGTTCTTCCTCACCGATGGAATTATCATCACAGGAACGGCCACGGGGCATGCAGCCAGCCCGGAAGATCTCCAGCAGCTATCCGGCCGAGTAAAGGTTCCCCTGCTTATCGGTTCTGGGGTGACCAAGGACAACATTGCCAGTTACTACAAGGATGCACAGGCCGTGATAATAGGGTCGCACTTTAAGAAAGATGGAAGCTGGCTGGAAGAGATCAGCGAGCAGGCAGTCGAGGATTTTATGCGCCGGATCTGCGAGCTAAGACAAGTGAGGTAAAGGTTCTTGTAAAGCAGAGGTGCCCAAATGCTGCCTATGGCAGAGCAACAAAGCTTGACTACACTTCCTATAGCAAGATCAATTGCAAAAACAAAATGAGCTTGATGAGCAATGGCTTGGGCATCAAGGTTGTAAAGGTTCTTTTATTTTGTATGTATAAATGATGTAAACGATGAATGATGTATGCGATTTATGTGTAGCTTGAAGTCATCTAGTTCTAGAATAGATTGGCAAAGAAATCATAGATCCGCTCACGCAATGAAGCGGGCTTGGGTGTTGCCTCGTTACCTTCCTCGGTGTTTGTGAATGCAAAGGGTTTCTGGTCTATGGGCAGAAACAGACAGTCATCCAAAGTGTTGTCAAATTCAAATTTCACGCGCTTCTTTTGCGGCGGCGAGCAAAGCTCCTCCTGGCGATGCACCACGGGAAACATGTGCTCGCCGTTGAACAGATCCTCGCGCTTTACCACCGTGGGTATGGTGTTGTCAACATTGTGAGTCCTAAAGTAGGACTTCGAGTCCGAGTAGCGACTGGCGAAGCCGTAGCTGGGATCGTGGTCGCTGTTGGTCGCTGGGACATTGCTGCGCTTGAGGATGCCCCGAACATTGGCCACCTTGTCGCCGGTGGCTATCTTTTTGTACAGCTTGGATATGCGATTTTCCTTGGAAGTGGTTTCAGTTGAGCCTCCCGGCTGATGGCGCAACTGAACCGAAGGTGGAGGCGGCGGCGGTGGCGGTGCTGGTGGGGCCAAACGCTTTACAGCCGCAGATGGGGCAGTGGGAACCTTCCGCTTGCGCGGAAAGCAAGCAGTATCATCGGTCTCCTCCTCGGAATCTGTGCTGCGGTTCTTGTTGCGGAAAACAGTCTCATATTCCTGAAGTTAAGCATTTAAAACATTAATTTCAATCCCTTTCGATAAACTCAATATTACTCACGCATCTGCGCTTGTTGGGACTCAGTACATAATCGGCGCCGAACTTCTTCATGTCCTTCTTGCGTATGGGCGTCCTCTTGCTCGAGTCCTTTCTCAGAGTCTTCCGGCACTGAACGTGCAGATCGATGGCATCGCGGATGAAGCCCACCCAAGTGCGCGACAGCTGCACATCGCCGCTGCCAAAGATGATGCCATCGCTCTGGCAAGTCAGCTTAAAGTTACCCGGCAGCATTTCGTACACCTTGCACTTTTTCAGGGGAAAAATGCAACAGCACTCGAGGGAATTCTCCACCACGGTGTGCGGGGCACGATCCTTGACCAGCTTGCAGTACATGAAGATGTCCGACATGAGCACACAGTAGCGCTTGATTTCCGTGCCCTTGTGCGTGATCTTCTGGAGGATGCCCTCCTTGATCACGCGGCGCGATGGCTTCACAATGTTAGGCGTGCGATTCACCAGAGAGTTCTGCAAGTGAATCAGATACTGGGTGATCTCCTGCTCCTCCACACAGGTGTTGATGTGCGAGGCGGTGGCCTCGATCTCCTTGACGGATTCTAAAGGGAAAAGCTTGTTAATTGGTTACTTAAAAGGGGTTCCATGGTAGATCCTACCCTTTAGCAGCTTGTAGTCCGCATCCGCGGGACTTGTGTAGAGCAAGACCTGCTCCAGTAGCAGCTTATACCTCGGCACCCGCTGAATGGGCACAATCATCAGCGAGTTGAGCTTGCGCTGCACCTCGGGCCGGCTCTCGGTCTTCTCCAGAAACTTGCGAAACACCGGGTTCTTGCTAATTAGATCCTGAATCAGGAACAAAGCACCGCGATAGTCGAAAGCGTACACCGAGTATAATTTAAAGAACGGAGCCATCTTCAGGAAGGCTTGCGCCACATTCTCCATGTTCGCCTCCAGCTCGCGCAGAAACTCCCCGTTCAAATTGTGGATCATCTCGATCTGGCCGAAGAGCAGCGTGTGATTGGAGCCATCGATGATGGCCTGCTCCTTTAGCGGACGCACAAAGAAGGTCATCAGCAGCTCCAGCTGCTCCAGATAAGACTTCTCCGACGAAATGATCTCCTGGATGGCCTGCAGACGGAAGCCCAAGCGCTTGCCCGACTCCGGATTGGGTGAGCCGATGGGACTGCTATTGTTGCTGTCCAGCATGGAGCAAACTTGCAGAGGAACATGAACAATTAGAATGTGCAACACACCTGGCGAGGCTTCGGTTTCTCTTACCCTTCCTGCGCGACTTGGCCGTGAGCAGATTCCTCTCCTGCAGCACTTGGCGCAGCTCCCGGCTGAAACTGAGCGGCGTTTGCGGTGAAGGGACAAACCCTTTACCGAGTCCCTTTTGTTTGGGCGTGAACATTTTCACTTCAGTTTCTAAGCAAGGAGAAAAGAAAGAAAAAACGACGCCGCACCTGTCAGTTTGAACGATGCCCGCTTCTTGAGTGTGACCGTTGATCGGCCTTGGAGAGATACCACAACGCATGTGGTGCTGTGTCCCTGGTTAAAGGCGTTCTAGTCCGCGTCGGTCACACTAATCCCATTTATTTATTTTTTTATACGTGGTTCGTGGCTTTAAATTTAAATGTTATTCTAGGCCTAGCCCTAAAATGCATGCAAAGCTGAGCGAAATGGAGTTGCGCATTGTGGCGCGACTGAACGCGGAGATTGGCAAGGATGCCAGCCAGCTGCACCGGGCCAGCCACCTAGTCGGCCACTACAGGGAGAGGCTCCAAGCCTTGTATCAGACGGTGAGAGGCAAAGGCGTACAATTAACATGTTTTTAACAACAAATACATACCCAGCTTGACTACGAGGATGGCCAGAACGTTTCCTGCTACAAATCGGCCTTCCAGTGCCAGCAACAGGTCTGCGAGAGCATCGATTTCGAGATGGAGAAACTGGCCCAGTTCGGTGAAAAGCTGAAAGCAAAGCTAAAGGAGTGCCAGCCCGCACTGGACGCCGTGGCAGAGGATCTGGGGCAGGTGCGGCAGTTGCAGCGTCTGACGCAGTACCTGCGCTTGGTTCAGGATATCCAGGAAATCAGCGCTGCCCTGGGCAACGCCATCAATGGCAAGGACGAGGCCAAGCTGGTCAATATCTACCTAACGCTCTACGAGGGCAACGACTGCGAGCACAGTGTGGTGGGGCGTCTCCAGGCAGTGCAGGCGCCATCCCTTAAGTCCTTTGCCGAACGCACTGCCATCTACTGGCACAGGCAGCTCCTCAAGCGCTTGTCCAGCGAATTCGAGGCCGTGCTGAAGACCATGCGCTGGGCGCACCTGGAGCAGCAGGCCCTGAACTACTCGCCCACGCGGGACACTGCCAAGGCCCAGCTGCTGGCCGAATATATGTTCCTCATCAAATCGCCGGCGGAAGAGCATGCGCCACTCCAGAGCATCACGCCCAGCATCGTGTGTCAGCCCATCAACCAGGTGGTGCAGCTCCTGCTGGCTCCCTACCGCCAGCGGTTTACATTTCACTTCACGGGCACCCGGCAAACGAATCGGCTGGACAAGCCCGAGTGGTTCTACACACAGATCCTCAACTGGGGCAAGGAGACGCACTTCTTTGTGGGCAAAACATTCCAGCCGTCGGCCATGAAGGCGGGCAAGCTGGACTATAATCTCAGGGTGAGATATCAGTACTATATCTTCGGGGAAGCTTATCCTTTATCCCCATTTATCCTCTTTAGCTGGAGTTTATGCGCGGCCTGGTGCAGCTGACCGTTGAGAAGCTGGCCGTGGACATTGAACAGATTGCCCAGGACGAGATACTCTTCGCCCATCTGCTCGACGAGACGCTGGCCTTTGAGTCTGAGCTGCGCGAGACATTCGGCTATCCGGCGAGCTTCCCCAGCGCCATTTCCGTAATCACACAGCCCATGTACTTGCTTCGCTGGATTTCCCTAGAAGAGCGCTGTGAGATAAGGTGTCACTGCCCCTGTTGGCCTGATATTTAATCTTCATTTTGCCTTTGCCTAGTCTGTGCGGAAAAAATGGATGACATACTGCAGGCGGAGTCCCCGTTTCAGCTAATTGACCCGAATACCTTCGAGGACGACCTGAAGATACCGCGGTGTGCGGACCAGTTTATGCGGCTGCTGGACGCCATCAAGGATCGGTATTATGGCCTGATTCAGCCGGGCCATCAGCTCCAGTTCCTGCAGCTGCAGCTGGAGCTGATCGACAGCTTCCGCCGGCGACTGGTGCAGCTCCATAGCAGTGGGGCAGTGCGCAGCATACCCGTGCTGAACGCCATCAACTACCTGGTGATGGTGCTGCGCGAGTGGGGCGAGAACGTGCACTACCTCCACCTGCACTCGGCGCTGGCCGGTCCCAATGCCTCCGAGATCAACTCGGTGTTCGAGCATGCCGTCGCCGAGCTGGAGCACTGGGCCAGGCAGCTCGTGAGGGATCTGGCCACCAAGGCCACCAACGAGATGAAGGCCAAGTCGATGAGCTATCGCCGGGATGCGTGGCCCACGATGCCGGAGCAGAACAGCCGCGAACCGTTCATCCTATCGCCCAGCGGGGGGGAAATGTTCCAGGTGCTGGTCACCCTGCTGCACAATCTGGAGCGTGAACTCTCCTCGAATCTGTTCAACCAGACGCTGCGCTTGATGGCCCATCAAATCGATGACTTCATGCTCGACAGCATGGTGATGAACACGAAGTTTGCGCCTGCCGGGGCAGCGCAATTCAATTACGACATGACGCGCAACTTATTCGCGCTCTTCGGCCAGTATACGCGTCGCCCCGAGCTGCTCTTCAAGCGGTGAGTCATCCTCAAATATGCCACTTGAGCAATAAACATAAATCTGACACCTTTCCAATTCTATTCACCAGAATACACGATGCCAGCAAGCTGCTGACGGCGGCCAGGGGTACGGCTTTGTTGCTGCTGGAAACGCTGCGCAGTGGCCAGTCGGTGGAGGAGAAAACGAAGCCTTTGCGGGAACTAAAGGTACTCAGTTTGGACAGCAAACAGTGCATTGAGGTCTTGGAAAGGCGAACGGATATTAAAATGTTTTAAAACAATGGAGAAAACTGCAGCGAATGATGAATGTTTTTCCTTTTTTTTTAGGCATTAGGAATTTTTGCAAATTTGTACATTTATATGCAGGAGTTTTTGCTAAATGAATTGAAACTGAGAAGGTGAAGGCGAAAATAAACTTGTAAATATGTTTTTAAATGAAAGATTCTGCTTATTTTGCTTGCTTTTTAGCCTAATCCCATAATTGGAAAGCCTACATATCATTGTTTTAAATCTATATTAGTTGCTCTTCTTTCTTCAATTAATTTGAAAGTAATAATCCGTTTTAAACTGTATTTTACATAATTTTTATTTGCAAGTAAGGCTTGTGTGTAAACATAGTAATCAAGACGGATTAATTAACTAATTTCAATTACACCAGGTCATAGTTTTGAACTCGTGTAAATGCTAGTAACTGCCACGAATGAGAGAAATAGGTTCGATTAACACACATACTATATATTATATACATAAACAATTAAATCCCGAATGTGCGCCCTGGGCGTGTTCAAGTCTTGAATGAGTTCTGGTTAGGTTTCGTAGGATTTCGGATGTTAAGTTTAATTTGTAAAACGCTGACACGAAAACATGCGGTAACTGTTGTAATAATAATAAATTGCTCTAAAAATACATAGCGTAAAATATAGCATATAAACTGCCCTGACAACGCTGCTGATTCAAGGCTTATCGGGGCTTATTGTATATACATATCCCCTGTCCTCTCTCGTTGCCCAAACAATTGCAGTTAGTAAATACCAATTTGCGACTCGCGACGCACATCACACTTCAGCATCACATCGTCGTGGATCCAGGATCAATAGCCCGCAGAGAACAACTTTATGCCTACACTAAATAACCGATAATGATCCGATAATCTGCGGGTACCGCTCGCTCCCTTGCTCCGTCTACGTCTACTCAAAGTTCTGATAGTTCTCGGCGCTGACGAACTGCGCCCGCTGCTGTGGCGTCATGTTGAGATTACCGCCATGCTTCCTGTTATACCCCCAGATGACGCCAGTGGAGATCAGGGCAATGGTCAGCCAGCCCATGAAGAAGAGCTGCACCCACATATGCTCGCCGTTGCTGTGATCCACGATGAGGCCCGCCAGAATGGTGATTACAGCCAGGCCGAGATTCTGGATGGACTGACAGAAGCCGTAGGCAGTGCCCAGCTGGTACTCCGGAATGATGAGGGCCACCAGGGGCCACAAACTAGCGGCCAGCATGGAATACGAGAGTCCCATCACGACCATGCCCACGTACGGCGACAGCTGGGTGAACGTGAGCAGGGCATGGGCTCCGATGGTGGTCAGCGTGGCTGTGAACACCCAGGTCACATTCCTGCCCACCTTGTCGATGATGAAACCGAACACGGGGCTGGATACGGCGGCAATCAGATACACCAGCGAGTCCACGGTGTTGGCCTCCGCGGGCGTGTAGTGGAAGCGATCGACAAAGAACTTCTGGCCGAGGGCAATGAACGGGAAGATGGCCACGTAGTAGGCCACGCAAATGACGGAGACCATCCAGAAGGGCGGCTTGAACGTGAAGATGTCCGTGAGCTTGGGAATCTGGCCGGAAGGGTTGTTGTTTCGCTGCAGAATCCGCTCCGCCCGCTTGTCCATATAGCCGAGGATGAGGGCGCAGATCAGGGACATCACGCACGTGAGGGTGGCCAGCAGTAGGACGACTCCGAGGGCCTGGTGGCCCTGGTAGAACTTGCTGACATAGTCGTAGATGGGCTGCATCACCCAGAAGTTGACGGTGCTGCCGAAACGGGCCACCGACAGCTGCAGGCCGAATACCATGTTCAGTTCCTTGCCCTTGAACCAGAGCACCGCATAGCTGTTCTGGGCCACCGCCAGCGACTCGGCGCCGATGCCGAAGATGAATCGGCCGAGGATCATCAGCCAGAAGGCGTTCAGGATGCCGCCGCTGGCGAAGATCAGCTGGCCCACCAGCAGGATCATCATGTAGATGATGGTGCCCAGGCGGATGCCAAACAGGCGATCGATCAGGAAACCGCCCACGAAGCACAGGATCACATTGGGCCACGAGTAGATCGAGTAGATGAGCGTAAACTCCGTGGAGCTGAGATCCAAGTCCCGCTTGAAGACGTTTTGCAGCGCCCCGGGATTGTCGTAGCAGAAGTACGAACCAAAGCCGAGCAGGCACATGAACACCAGGGCCATGAACCGATGGCTGGTGCTCGAGGGCATGCAGCAGCCGCCGGAGGGCAGGGCCAGCTCATTGTCTTGCCGATTGCTGCCGAGCCCGGGACTATCCTCCTCCGCCGCCGCGTGCGACACCTCCTCGTTGTCCACAATGCGTTGCTCGTCCTCGCGTGCCATCGCTGCCACCGTATGGATCGCTGGCTCACGTCGTACTGACCAGCGACTGGAACCGACCGGACTGCAGAATGGATGGGCGTATCAGAGTTTCTGCGAGTTATCGAGTTTCGTTCGTCGTTCGGTCGTTATTCTTTATTTTCCTGCGATGCAGTTGTTTTTCGTTTTATTTTTTTGCCGTTTCTGCAAAATAATTGTATCATCCAGTGTGTGCGTGTGTGTGTGTGTATGCTCTGAACTCTTCTGCTTTGTCTCTGCTGCGCTTATCTCGCTGCTTTAGTTTTTGTTTTTCTTTACTGTACTGTGAACTAGTAAACCTTTGTCTAACGCTAGTCGCCTTTGTTGTTGCCTGCGTGGGTTACAGCAGCAGCAGCAGTTCATCCGTTATCACTCTTCACACTCCACTTACAAGTCGAGTTTACTATGTCAATGCACGGTGCTTGCTTGTGTGCGCCCGCACTTTATTGTTGCTCGAATGAAATTTTATTGTTTCGATTTCGCTGTCCGGACTAATTAGCGTTAATTACGCATATACACTTAAACAAATTCGATTTTTGCAGTGTGCCCGTTTTGCTTTTTAATTTATTCGCCAGAAAAGGTGATTTTCTCCGCGGCAGTTGGTCACACTCACAAGCTTCAAGCAAGTTGGCAGTTCTGTCCATTTGAATATGCGTGGGCGGGCATGATACATTAAATAAGACTATACATTTTCAGCGCTCTCGCTCCGTTCTCAGAGAGACATGCTGGAAAGAAAAACTTTTTCTAAAAAGATGAGGGAAAAGGAAGAGGAGGGTAGAGAAAGAGGAAGAAAAAGGTCAGTATTCAGAGTGGTTACCACTTGTTGACAGCCAGAACTCTTTGGGAATTGTAATGCAATTCTAGAGAAGCTTTTTCAGCTCATTATCTCGACGTTCTTAAAGAGACATGCTAGAAAGCACTGCAAAAAATATTGTCCTCTAAATAGGGCAGCTTTTTCGATGAGACTACCTTTAATAATTGTATCATGGGCGCGGGATAAGTGCTGCCAGACCTTATTTATTTTGAGCTTACTACCGGTGACGGCCACACTAGTATTTGTTTACATTTTCCGACTGCTTAAAACAATTTTAATTATTATTTTTAACGATGGTTTGCGCTCTGGGCATAGAAGGAAGTGCTAATAAAATAGGCATTGGCATTATAAAGGACGGCGAAGTATTGGCTAATGTGCGGAGAACCTACATTACCCCACCAGGAGAAGGTACATCAAGCTGCAGGGCACCGGCTTTTTGAAAAATTTCATGAATCCATTGCATGCAACAGGTTTTCTGCCCAAGGAGACGGCCAAACATCACAGGGAAGCTATCCTGGGCTTGGTTAAAGCCAGTTTGAAGGAAGCGCAACTGAAACCCACTGATCTGGATGTCATTTGCTATACAAAAGGCCCGGGAATGGCGCCTCCGCTGCTGGTCGGCGCCATAGTGGCCCGCACGTTGTCCCTGCTGTGGGAGAAGCCGCTGCTCGGCGTGAACCACTGCATCGGGCACATCGAAATGGGACGGTTGATTACCGGAGCCCAGAATCCCATCGTTCTTTATGTGAGCGGCGGCAACACCCAGGTGATTGCGTACTCCAATCAGCGATACCGCATCTTCGGCGAGACCATCGACATTGCGGTGGGCAACTGTCTGGATCGATTTGCGCGCATCATCAAGCTGTCCAACGATCCCAGTCCGGGCTACAACATCGAGCAGCTGGCCAAGCGAAGCAGTCGCTACATCAAGCTGCCCTACGTGGTCAAGGGCATGGATGTGAGCTTCTCCGGGATTTTGTCCTACATCGAAGACCTGGCTGAGCCGGGACGGAGACAGAATAAGCGAAAGAAGCAGCAGGAAGCGGAGGTCACAGATTACAGTCAAGCGGACCTGTGCTATTCCCTGCAGGAGACCATCTTCGCCATGCTGGTGGAGATCACAGAGCGCGCCATGGCCCACTGTGGCTCCAATGAGGTGGGTCTTCGAGTTCTCTCTATCCTCATGGCTATAGCTAACCACCCTTTCAGGTTCTCATTGTAGGAGGCGTGGGCTGCAACGAGCGACTCCAGGAGATGATGCGTATTATGTGCGAGGAGCGGGGCGGAAAGCTCTTTGCCACCGATGAACGTTACTGCATTGACAACGGCCTAATGATCGCCCATGCCGGGGCAGAAATGTTCCGCTCCGGCACCAGGATGCCCCTTGAGGAGGCCTTTGTCACACAGCGATTCCGCACGGACGAGGTCTTGGTCAGTTGGCGCGAGGACTAATTACATGTGCAGAGTGCTTGTTTGTTTATTAAATAACTACTTTCCATAATTTGTTCAGAGTTGTTTATAGTGTGTGTTGAGTGTGTGTGTGAGTGCAGGATTTGGTGGAATTAGGCCCACTTAAAGGGCCTGCTCCTTGCCCGTCCACTGGGGCTTTAGATCTAGGGGAAAGACGCGTTTTCCCTCGATGACATAGACAGCTCCGTTCTTATCCTTCTCCAGGACATTCAGAATGCAGCGCGATACATCGGCGGCACTCTGCTTGTTCAACCTATCCAGAATCCTGTAGGTCTCGTCACTCGTCTCCGGAAAGATGATCTTCTCCGTGAAGTTGGTGAACATGTCCGTCATCGTAGCGCCAGGACAGACGGTCACAAACCTGATGCCCGAACGTTGATAGAACTTCTCATTCTGTGGGGAACACAAAAACAACATTAGCTCCCGGAAGGGCTAGAGATCTGAGAGATTTATCATACCGCCAGACACCGGGTGAAGTTGATGATGCCCGCCTTGGTGGCCCCGTAAATGGGAATGATGAACATCGGGTCCAGGCCCACCACCGAGCTCATGTTGACTATTATGCCGCCCTTGCCGCCATTGGCCTTGTCCATATACGGCAAGGCACTCAACGTGGAGTTGATGATGCCACCCAGATTCACCAGCAGCGTCCGCTGCACATCCTTGTCATTGAAGATCCCAGCGACGTTCACCACAATGTCGATGTTGCCGAAGGTCTTGGCTATCTCCTCGTAGGTGGCCTCGACTCCCTTCTTGTTCGCCACGTCCATCTTGACGATCATCACGCTCTGCGTGGGATGAGCAGCGCGCAGCTTCACAAACTCCTCCAGGTTGTCCTGCAAATCGATGATGGCTACCTTCTGGGAGACAAAACTGGGTTATGGAATGACACCAGATAGGTCTTTGTGGAAACCCACCGCTGCTCCGGCAGCCAGGAGCTGCTTGGACACCTGCAGACCGATGCCTCCAGCTCCGCCGGTGACCACCGCATTCTTGCCACGAAAGGACATCTTGCTCTGGTTGCTATTCTTGGTAGTCGGGGATATTCCTTGCGGGTTCATCAAGCTCGGAGCTCGCCAGTTGCACTGCTGACTTGGAAGAGCACCGATCGGCGCTTTTATAGCGATTTTCCCGGCGATATATGATATATCTTGGAGTGACTTTGGCACGGCTGCAATCAATAGCCAGTTTTCCACCTGCTCTGGGTTAGGATTATGCAAACTCACGCCGCCGCCGTATCGATTTCGATCGATCTGGTCGTCATCTCTGGTCGCTCTTGCGTTCAGTCCGCTTCACACCGCTCTGGTTTTTGCGATGTCAGCTTTGCATCAGTGATAATGCCATAATAGAGATAACCCAATGATCTCTTAATATCGACCTTCCTAATAAGATGTGCCCTCTGAGGGGGTTGCTTGGAACCTACTAAATAATAATAGTAACTAGGGGACCCGAAGAAATTAATTATGTTCTATGTATGTCCTTCTCTTTACAGATTATATATGATTCAAACAAAATTTTGTAACATTAATATAAATATAATAAAAAATTCTGAATTTAAAAAAACATATTTTTAAATTAAAAATACATATTTTAAATAATAAATAAATAAAATATAAATATATTAAATTTAAAAAATAATAATTTTTATCTTAAAATGCATATTTAACACTTTAAAATGTTTTTTAAAAAAAATATATTGAATATTAAAATAAATGTATTAATTTCTAGAATCATTAATTTTAAAATGCAAAGGAATGAATTTTAAAGTAAATTTTAAAAATATTAAAACAATTGTTTAAATCTAAAAATACATATTCGGGGGTGGCCCAGAAATAGCTGGGATTTTGAAATCACTTTTAAATGTGTCTAAAAGTATGCAAAGAAAACTTGCGGCTCTAAACTAAGGTTATATTTCTTTTATTTTTACGATGACACATATTGTAGCATAGTTTAAGACACCTTTTTAAGTAATTTGAAAACGCTAGTGATTTCATTAGCATCCCCTATTGTTTTTAAAATAATTACTTTAAATATTCGCATTAAAATACTTATTTCCAAATTTAAAATTAATATTTTAAATATTAAAATAAATATTTTAAAACTTTTTAAAGTTTTTCCCCCAATTTATAATCCCCATCTTATGTAAATGTGTTTGTTTATTTATTCAAGCGAAAATCTTATGAGAACATAACATATACTCATATGTATGTCGTATATCTTTGGTTTCCATATACAGTGGGGAGCAAAAGTGATTCCATGTTCAACATTTTCGTGTTCGAGCCCTCATAAAACCTGAACGAATTAAGTTAATCAAACAAACTTTTTTTTCCTCGATTCCTTATTCAATTTAGAACAAATAGACGTAAATAGTAAAATAATATAAGAAGCAATGTAATAGTAAGAAACAAAAAACCAAATCAAATGGCATGTACTCAGTTTTGCACCTTATATGAAAAAATCAAAGGAAATTCCATATTAATATTTGTCCAAAGACAATTCTTGTCTTTATAATTTTTTATGTATTTTGTCATCTTTTCAACCCATTTCCCAATAATTTCATTTAAAATTTGATTTCACGTCAGTTTCACACGCATATAAGGACCGCCTAC
>VNJZ01007371.1:0-70640 GCA_008042795.1 Drosophila asahinai | reverse complement strand
TATTCCTTCTTGGATCACACGAAACGTCCTGTCAGATAGAAATGATCTGAGCGTTTCAAACAGCTGTGGGTTGTGCAGGGTTTTGAGTTTGGAAAGAAGGCCGTCGTGCCACACCCTGTCGAACGCCTGCTGTATGTCCAAGTATGCAGCAACGACATACTGCCATCCAGAATGAATTCCGTCACTCGGTGTAGTTGCTCCGGGGTGCCATGGCTGAGTCTGAAACCAAACTGGAAATTTGGGATCGCTTGCTTTACGAGAGGTGCCTGCAGGACTCTTCTTAGGATACATCGTTCAAACAGCTTTACAAAGGTGGTCAGGAGACTGATGGGGCGGAAACTGCTGACGACGGGGGTTTACCAGGTTTCAGGACCATGACTATCCTAGCGTTCCTCCAGGCTTTAGGGAAGTACCCGAGTCTCAGAGCAGAATTGAAGATAAGCACGAGGTACAAAAGTGCTTTGAGGGGCAGGGCTTCTGTGACTCGGTTGTCAATCGAGTCCTCTCCTGGAGCCTTTTTGATTTTAAGTCCTCGAATGTCCTTCCTTACCTCAAGGGTTTCTGCAACAAGCTGCAATCTCCTAGCAGAGGAAGTACTAAATGCCTCTTGTAAGCTCCAGTAAGCTTCCAGAGTGAGAAATTTGAGCTTGCATCAGCTGTAGCGTTTCGTAGCAACCGGTTTGTCACTTCAGCTTTGAGCAGGGATAGCTTTTTCCTCACTCTGTTGGATATCCTTCGGTACAGCCTGTCTATCCTGAGGTCATTAGTGCGAATGAACTCGCGTCTGAGTCTCTTTTTCAGGAGTAGCAGTCCCTCAACTTCATCCGAAAGATCACTCCGAGGTCTTATAGGTTGAGGATTAATAGGCCTGGTTGGGGCAGCAGCTGCAGCAGCTTCTCCTATATTAGCCAGTAGTGTGCTAATCGCAGAGTCCACTTCCTCCCTTCGTGCCAAGCTAAGAGCGAGTTTGTCAAGGACTGCCTGAACACCGGAAGACTTGAGCCAGGTCTTAGGAGGCTGGCTCTGGCAGCAATCGTAGATGGAGAGACTGATAAGGTTGCTATCAAATTTCCAAATTATTAAAGCACTAATTTTGTAAGATTTTTGCATACTTATTAATTTGTTTTTCATTATAGTTTATTCTACTGCCCTCTTTTAATATTATTTTTTTATTGTTTAAGATTAATTCACTGTTGGCATCCATTTTCATACACGTTTTTTTATACAGATGCTTCGTCAGTGTTGCCAGATGAAACTTTTGCTTTCCCCCTAAAATACCAGACAATCCCAGGAAGAGACTTTTGGTATTTCTAGAGCGGGGTGACGAACAGAATTCAAAATTTATAAAACAGGTCGTTCTTCACACATTTCAAAAATATAGATCCTGCCAAATGTCACACATATTTTAAATCACCTGATTTATATTTGTTGACAATATAATTAATTAGAAAAACACAACACTTTGCACAGATTTGCAGCTTCGCTTTGGAATAGCTTACATATCTGCGCAGATTCTCTCGATCTTTTACATATGTATATATATACTCTACAAAGCGTAGCCCCAAGATGAGGCCACCAAGAAGAACATGCCCGTTTATGTATATAAAATAAATAATGCATTTCATATACTTAAATAAATATATTAAAAAGAAACAAAATAAACCGAAATCAACCCAATCCCATAAGGTCTCGATGCCCGAAGAGCTCATATAACCATAGGCGGCTAATTCATAAATTAATATATAAACTAAAACCAAATAAAAATATTTAAGCTAATGTTGCTAATGAAGTAGAGGCCAACGAGAAGAACCCGTAAACACCACAAGTAAATTCATATCTGCGCAGATTCTCTCGATCTTTTACATATGTATATATATACTCAACGAAGCGCAGCCCAAGAATGAGGCCGGGTCCCCAAGGAAGGAAGCAGACTAAGAGAACAGCCACCAAGAAGAGTGGTGCCAGTTTATGTATATAAAATAAAGAATGCATTTCATATACTTAAATAAATATATTAAAAAGAAACAAAATAAACCGAAATCAACCCAATCCCATAAGGTCTCGATGCCCGAAGAGCTCGTATAACCATAGGCGGCTAATTCATAAATTAATATAAAACTAAAACCAAATAAAAATATTTTATTAAAAATTAAAAAAAGAAAATAATTAAGATGAAAAGCGATGCTTTGCTGTGCCGTCCGGGCACCGAATGTAATTTTTGGTTTATAGAGCCGGTATTTATAGAGCCGGTAAACACCTCTCGAAAATTAGGTCACGGCCTGCTTGGATCGTTCTATTACCGATTTCATATCGATATATCGAGTGTGCCCCTAAATTCGCAGAGAATGAAATTAGTAATAAAACGATATAATATCGATAGTTTGCGAAAAAACTTCAAAACTATCGATGGTGCCACCACCGTTAGTTTGACATCTCTAAGCTCTAATATTATTGTTTCTGTGCAGTGTGCCCGCCGGGTTTTTTTATTTTTAGGGTGGTCACACTGCCGGCTTCTTGTAAATTCCAGAAATCGATGCTCTGGTCACACTGTCGCGAATTATCTTTTCTGATTTCTACGCGCAGAAATCGTAGGGGCATTTCGTATGGGCATGTTATATGGAAATAAAATAAAATACATGCCGATTTTATACTTTACATGCGGATTTTACATTTTACTTGTAGAATTTTCTTTTCGTGAAAATTTGCGTCGCATCTTTCAGCGCGTGCAGTTAGTTCTGTGCGAGGAAAACAACGCACCGCAGCGACGCCAGAACAGCGAACGAGAGTGCCAAACAAAACACATCTCATCGCAACCTTGGGCGTGTGTATTAATTGAGCGTTCCTCCACTATCCGCGAACGCGATCCGCTCTCCGCGTCGTAAGATGCTGTCTCTAACTGATGCTGCTAATTCTGCGGGCATTCCGGACAAGGCCTGGCAACCGCACTTTGTGACTCTGGAAACGAGGTATGATTCTTCATGATTATATTTTAGCTTTCCTAAACATTGTTTACCTCGCAGCATGGGGGAAATTACTGTGGAGTTGTACTGGAAACATGCGCCCAACACGTGCCGGAACTTCGCGGAGCTGTCCCGGAGAGGCTACTACAACAACGTGGTGTTCCACAGAATCATCAGGGACTTTATGATTCAGGGCGGCGATCCCTCGGGCACGGGCCGGGGTGGCACTTCCATCTACGGCTCTGAGTTTGGCGATGAGCTGCACGGCGACCTGAAGCACACTGGAGCCGGCATTCTTTCGATGGCCAACTCGGGGCCAGACACCAATGGGTCCCAGTTCTTCATCACTCTGTCACCCACGCAATGGCTGGACGGCAAGCACACCATCTTTGGGAGAGTTTACACCGGCATGGAGGTGGTCAAGCGGATAGGAATGGTCGAAACGGACAAGAACGATCGTCCAGTGGATCCGTTGAGGATAATTAAGGCGAAAGTGGAGAAGCTGTGAGGGATTAAAGACATGACTTATTGAACTCTACATTTATTTTGCGGAATGACTAGAAACACTAAGATCCTTATTTGATTGCACAGCCTTGGCAGGACTTTTCTACATGGTGCTGTCCAGCATGTCCACCAGTCGCTTGATCTCCCTGCTGCAGTGGAGAGAAAGCATTAAAATCTGTAAAATCTAGGCAAGATTCCCGCTCACATTCGCTGGCCCAGTTGCTCCGTGGGCTTCATCGACTTGGTAATCTCCTCGGCCTTGGCCAGCAGCTGGTACTGGCACTTGATGTTCGCATCGAGCGTATCGGTCAGCTTGTTGACCGCACTCCTGTGCACCTCCACGTTGTCCGCGGTAATCGAGGAAATGGAGTGCAGCAGGTTGCCCAGATTCTCGAGCAGATTGTCCACCGAGCTGGCCAGGTACTGCGCCTCCAGCTCAATATCACTCAGCACGCTGCCATCGACTTCGGGCACGTTGCGTGACTGCAGGAAGCGACGCGTGAGCAGACCATTTCCACCAGATGACCCGCCCTGCAGTCCGGGAGCCGCAGAGGTGGATGGAGTCGTGTGCTCCGAGGAGTAACCTTCCCGCAGCTTGGCCTCCAGATCGTGAGCCACAAAGTGTCGCATGCCGTCCGAGTCGCTGGCGCCCTCCAGTTCGTAGGGCAGGTCTGGAAAGAGTACAAGGGCTCAGGAAATAATCCCAATTGTGGCATTCAAGTCGGCATACTACTGCTCTCCGCCTTCAGCCTGTGGCGCTGCATATCCCCCGCCGAGCTGTCCTTGGAGTTGCTGTTCGTGTTGCTATTGTCCTCCTCTTCCTCGGGATCCAGCTCCTCTTCGTCTTCGTCTCCATCCTCCGCGCCAGAGTCCAGGTTCACGTAGCTCTCGCCACTAGTCCCGGGCAGGTTTCCCGGGCCTGCCGTTGGCGTCAGGTCCTGCAGGACGTTCTCCGGCACTGCGCCCGGATACTGGGCCAGAAACGGTATTTCCGTATACGAGGACGCGGGCGTGGTCTGCCCGGCTGCGGTTGCAGCTCCCCCTGACCTCTGGCGATTCTCCTGGCCGCTGTCCTCGTCCACGTACCCGTAGCGCGGACGGATGGGAATGTCCTGGTGGCGGTGGGACATTTGGAATGCTTTTTGGGGGCTTCAGAATCCCAATTTGATGGACAACAAAGGGGATTCCGTGAAACCAAAACAAACTACCAAAACAGAGTGACCAGAGTGCAGGCACAGTTTGTTATGGTACTAGCCATGTTCCCTACCTTTTTCCTAAGGCTTATTTTTATCCCATTTTCATGGTATTTTTGTCGTTTGTACAAACAGCTACACTTGTTCGTGTTTTGGTCACTCTGGCGAATGAGCGTAAAAGGAACGGTGATACTCTTCATTTCCGTTTTGCGGGCGGTTCGCGTCGCGCGCTTTGAGCGAATTAACGAATGATAAACGACTAACTAAATTCGAAATTAAGGTGGAAAATCCACTTGGCGGCGCTCTGGCCCATTCTGCTTTGTATTTTTAAATGTACCAGTTTCCAGCTGATTCGCCGCGTGTTTAAACGTCGTGTTTTATGTTTTTGTTTGTACGCAAAGTGAGTTGCAAACGTTAAGCCGCTAAAAAAATATAAAATAAGAAACGGCAATAGAGAGAGAATGCAAAAAGGAAGCAAATTTTAACTGTTGTCGGTTTCTGCTCTCTGCCTCTCTCTCGCTCTCGCTCATTTTATCCGCATCTGCCAGTGTGTGTAGTGTGTCTGTGTGTTGGCGTCGCAAAAGTGCATATGAAAAATATTAAAGAAGCTGATCAAAGCGGGCGACCAAGAGGTTAATAGATGTAATGGCTAAAACCGAAGTGGCTGGAGAAGTGTGAAAATCACTGGAAAAAACGGCCCTAAATAGGGCTAAGTCAAATAAAACGCAGCCGCCTGCATTGCGTGCACTTGTATATGTGTGTGAGCATTTGTGTGTATGTGTAGAAAAAAAGCAAAATCAAAAAGAAAAAAAATAAAACAGTTTTTGCAGCCGGGGTACAAACTCCAATTGGAATCTGTAGGAGCTGGAAAAAATTGTCATTCAGCGCATGCGTGGCTGCAAAATTAAAAGTAAGTTAACTTCCCACTTGAAAACTTGCATTAGAATAAAATTAGATGTTTAAAGTTACGCAAAAAAAACCAATAACTTTCCAAGGAGAATTCTCACCTTACTCTCTTTCCTTCGTTCTTCCTATCGTGTTTGTATGTGTTTGTTCTCCTTCTTCTATTTTCTTTGGCTGGCGGGCAACTTTTGTTCTTGAGTCAAGAATCTTGACTTCTCTTTGTGGTCTTCGTTCGCTTTGCCAGTTCCGCTTTGTTTTTCTTATTTGTGCTTCTTCTTTTACCTGCAAGTTTTGCAGTCAGCAAGTGTGTGAGCGAGTGCGCCAGATCGTAAAGTTTCTTCTGCGTCGCTCCCTTTCCCCACTACCCACCCCCCTGCCTTTCGTACTCCATTTCAATTTCATTATTGTTGTGGTGGTGCCTTTGCTATCTACCGTTATGTTTCGATTGCGATTTCGTAATAACTGCGATAATATTTGCTTAGGCTCTCTCTGTCTCGCTCGCACGCTCTTCTTTTCTCTCTTCAATTTTACCACTCTCTTTACTTGGTAGTGTTTTTGTAACTGTGCATCTCAATCAGTGTTGCCATAATTGTTTGCGCAAAAAGCGCTAGAACTGCAAAAATCCCAACCCAAAAATCCTTTTAAAAAAGGTTTAAAAAAAAACTGGTTATTTTTAAAGTCATTTTTTGCAAAGTATCGACAGCCTCTTCGTCAAAGAAATTATTTTTAGATGTTCCAATCATCCTTAATTGACCTGGCTGAAAACCCGCTCAACCTCGGCATTGGAAAACGACAACGTCAATACTTAAAAAGCAATAGTGGGCAGCTCTTTAAATCTCTGGTTTCCATCAGGATCCCGGTATGCGTTAACTTCCAGCCAAAACTGCAACCTATCGTCCTTGTTCTCTGGGTACCGGGTATCTCAGAGTCGGTCACACTCGACTGTAGCTTTCCTACTTGTTTTATATAGCCAACTGCAAATGAATCAATTTGCTTTAAATATCATAATGTATTTTGATGTTTGTTTTACAATTTTTCCTGCAATTATATTTAAGAAAAAAAACTTATGAGAAAAACCCTAAAACGGCATCACTGATCTCAATGGTTGTTGACTGATGTGCGTGGGTTGCTCTTTGTTATTTATCAATCGCTTTTGATATCGGTAAAGTGCAGAAAGCTAAAAAGTAAGCGATAAAAAAGAGAAAAACGAGCAAGAAAATACTATCGATGGAAACAGGAAAAGCATGTGACAGGAACAATGACGTAACGGAGAAAGATATTTGTCCCTTGTGTATTTATTTAATTTTATATTGAAATTCCCGGAAATATAAATCTCATGAAGTAACCATCTTTATTTTTTTTTATCTACTTTGATTTCTTATTCCTTGTCTTTTTAAGCATGTTATTCACTTGTTTCCCTCCTCCTTCACACTTTGGTTTTCAATTGCAGTTTCTATAAACAAATCTTTGAAGGGTTCTTGTTATTTATTTATATTGCATTCCACTCGAGGGAAGAGTCGAGATTTTTCCCATTACAGGCGACACTTGAACAGTCTCTTCCTTCCTCTCATTTTCCCAGCCTCGCTCTCAGGCTTGAATGAAATTGTAGTTTTTATTTATTGATTTCCATATTGCATTCATCTCTTTCGCTTTCCCGATTCTCCGATTTACCGATTTGCCGCTCTCCCACTCGCTGACCCGCTGACCCAACAAAAAAAAAAGTAATAAAAAACGGAAAACCGTTTAAGGCTGCACATTTTATGCTAGTGTACCCTCTTCCTTCCCTATTTCCCACCCCATTTTCCCCATTTCCCAGCATTTTCCTCGGGCGGGGTTAAGGCGATGCCTTGCAGCAGATTAAATGCGCGTCTTAATGCGATTTGCATTTGTTTCCCTCCGATTTCCCCCTTCGATGTCGTGCCTAGTTCGGGGTCAGCGACTGGGAAATCTAATTGAGGAAATTCATATTATTTTTCACTCGTCGCTCGCCTCTTTCATTTTCATTTTCCCCTTTTGATTTGACCCCAAAGTGATTTGGCTTTTAGCGCCGATCCTCACGTGCCGAGCCAAGTCGACGAGTCTCTCTGGGCCAACCAAATCCAAAATCCCATCTCATGTGCGTGGCCAATTTTGGCCAGGTCTTTCGGTCATGGGTCTCGTATTTTAGCCAGGTTTCCTCCTCTTTCGGCACTCTGTGAGATAAGCGTGTTAATGGCTCATTAGTAGTGGGATGGTTTAGGTCAGTTAAGAGCCAAATTGCCTAACCGAAGACCGAAAACTTAACGACTTTTTAGGCCCAATACCTCTCCCACATAGAGGTTCCATACATATACGAAAATCATGTAGAAGGAAGTTGGAAATTATTTCTCTTTTTTATGGCCAAGAATCTATAAGAATGATTGTTAATATTCGAGATCTATTAACACAATTGAGTGCATTTCTCCGTTGTTTTCTTTGAATTTTTATTTTTTGGGTCAGAAAAATAAGCTTGGAAAATGAAGCTTGGGATCAGAGAGATTTTGACAGATCATTGCCAGCACTTTTGGAGTATTGTATCCTCATTTTGGAACTAATTTCAGAATGAGTCCCCGAAAATGCATTATAAGTGTGCTTGATTTACTTTGATTTTTTATTAAATACAAAAGGGTAGTACATGGATCCAAAAAAAAGTTTCCTATGGAACCGTCTGTGATACCATTTTGTAACGATTTTTTCTCAGAACACATCCAGTTGGAATTTAGCTTCTTCTGATACTCACCCCCACTGCACCAATGCCTTTTCATCCCCTTCTTTCCAGGGGTGCTATAAAAGTATTTTCTGTTATACTGCCATTTGGGTTCGCTCTCACATTTATTTTTTCTCTGAGTTGGAGAATTAAGTTTTCTTCCTCAGTTAATTACAACATTCTCGATAGTTGATTCACTTGCTTCGCTGAATAGGCGCCTCGCTGATGTGATCTCATCTGGAAATGTGAATTCAGACCCTCCTGTATCTCTTAATTAACTGTTTTATAAATGCTCGAATTCATTCCGCAACATTTCCCGCACTAAAAAGCCTTTTCTTCACAGCACAATAACCAGACTTTATAGAATTTATTGAGGAAATCCCGAAGCGAGCCTCTTCTTTTTATTTCACCATGTGATCCCGCTTTGCATTTGCTGTTTTGCAATCATCCAAGTTCCGAGATCTGTAAACATTTCATCGCCGAAACTTAAAATCAATTGTGCGGTACTCCATTGTTTGTTCCACTTAATTCTGCCAATATGGATTGACCTCCTTTTGATTTGTTTACAGCCAGCGGAAAATGGAAAATGAAGGGTGCCCAGAAGGGTAAAGGGGAGAGGTTGTGTCTGTCTGTCTGCCTGCCTGCCTGGCTGTTGTTGTGTTTTGTGTGGAAGGTGTAAAATGAAAAGCGAAACGTTTACCTGGTAATTTTTGTAGCAGCTATAATTCGTGTTATTGCCGCTGCTCGGTGTGTTGTTGCCTTGGTTTAGTTTTTCTATTTGGCGCTGTTGGGAAATAGTTTTTCTCTATTTTACCTAGTTTTTCTTAGTTTCAGAGTATCTTTGTTGATTTAAGACTGCATTTAAATAGGGTCAAAATGGTGTAAATAAAAACTTGAAGAAATGAATAATGTTTATGAACAAAAAGGGCTGATTTAAGTAGGAGATATTTGAAGAAACCTAAATAATTTTCTTTCTAAAGTTGTTACTTGCCTTTACTCTCTTACTTTACTTCATGAATGATTTAATTTATATATATAATTTATATTACTCTATATGCTTTATATATAAACTCTTCTCTGGTTCAACATTCAACTTTTGATTGCACTTTCCCGCTGCTTTGGTTTTGTTTTGATTGTATTTGATAAATGAATCTCGATCTGATGGATGTGTGGTTAAATTGAAGACTTTTCAATTTGCTGATCACCCTGAGATGAAGACTCCCCCTAACTTTTACTTTTTTCCGTATTTTCGGAGTCCAAATATTTTGACCTCCCTCGTTCTGCCCTCTCCTTTTTAGTGTTTTCCCCAAAAGAGAGGAAAAAAATGTTTTTCTCCTTAACAATGTCCGCATTGCTTAGAGCTCATTAATTTTCCAAAGGTTTTCCTCTCAATTTTCACCGTCTCTTTGATTTTTTATCTGCATTTCCGCATCAAGCTTGGTGTGTGTTTATTCCAGCTTCTTTGACGCACACGAACATGCAACTGTTTGTTGCATGTTTTCTGGCCGCGAGTCGGGGCGGGCCAAAGAGCAGGAAAGGCACACCCGCCTACAAATTATGTCAAACAATAATCTGTTAACGAAGATCTCATTTGGCCACTGTGTCAGCAAGCAGCTGCTGAAGTCAATCAATTAATTAATTTCCATCTTCCCCGGTATCTGCTGCTCCGTTGTCCGAAACGAAACTACATAATTTGTAAGTCTTTAGCTTTGTGTTTATTTTGCATTTAAAACTAACCTTGATTTCGGTTGACAAAAGCACAACATTTATGCGGCAAATTCATTGGGAACCGGTTCGCATGTTGTTCAAATAGTTTCGCATTCTTTAACGTCTCCGACGAGCGAGTGAATCAGGTGGGGCAGCAGAGGTGTCCGGCGGATCTGGTTTTCTGTATTGACTAAGCGCTCTGGGATTCTCTTGGCCACCGCGCCCCTACTCATTAAGCTCATAAGGCGATTATTAGGTGTAATTTGAGATTGAATATTTCTGCCTTTACAGCATTGAAGGAATTAAAACAAAACAGCGGGGTCAGACTAGAGCTTCTAAACAGACAATTATAAAAGAAATCAAAGCAAGCATTCTTGGGACCAAACGCATATTAAGAGTTAAGCCGTTGTGGCATACATTTAATCTTTATCCGTTGATTTTTCGGGAGAGAAGGGAAATGCTTTGTATTTTAAGCTATTTACAAAAATACTCATCTCTTGAAAAGATAAGTATACCTTTCGAAAACATTCCTTGGCAATCGTTTTCGGGAGTCGAGATATTTAGGACATCAGAGATTCAAATGCAAAGTGTTTGCGCAATTAAAACTTTGTTAGCCAAAGTCGCAGCCACCTTATAATTGAGGTGATTAGCTCGAGTGGAATGCGGCGCGGAGTGTCCGCGGGATAGGCGGCGGAGCTGCATTCTGAATTGGTGCCAAGTCCAGAGCGACAATTTCGACTTGAGCTATTTTCGGTGTTTCGGCAGGCTTGCTTCTATCTTTGCATCTGCAACTCGGTGAGGAGGAATCTTTGTTTTGCTTGAATTAGGCATGGACCGGCACTCGGCCGCTAAGATGCTGCGATGCATCCGCCAGATACATTTCAAAGGCTGCTGCTGTGCGCATCTAAAAATACAAACCGAAGCCATTCCATCATGCCTAGAAAACAACTCTATGAATAGACGTGAAGGAAGCGCCTCGCACGAAACGATGAGCAGCGAGAGGAATTTTTATTATCAACTCTGGAAGCGGTGGGGCAGTGGATCTTGAAGAAGAGGAGCACAAGCTCCACGCATCCATCTTCCCCGCCTCGCCCCCAACTCTTATCCGGATTTAATTGTGCAGCTTTTGGCCTTCTCTTTGCCTCTCGGTCTTCGGATTTTAATGAACCACAGAGCGATAAGCGAAGAGTTGATGGGGCCAAAGAAGAACAGATTCTGAGGGGGAATTCTTCGGGAGAGGGGGAAAATCGGTGTTATAAATAGTGCCAGAAACATGTGTGACATGAGAGCGAATTGTGGAGGGTCCAGAGCCAAGATTCTCGATATTTGCCTCGCCTTTTTGCCATTCTCAAAGTCAAGGATATGATTTACTGCATCTCCCTTTTTGTCAGCTCGGAATCTGCTGGGGGAGCACATTCAAGAAGAATTGCTGCCAAAGATCTCAGCTGGAATGCGTCTGATGGGCACTAAAATTAAAGCAAATTGTGTGTCGATGGATTGGAATTACACGCTTATGGGGGGATCGAAGGCCAAAGTTCATTGAAAGCGGGTGATTTATGATTTAACTAATTAAATAATCCTATCATTAGTAAATCAGGTATAAATATATAAAATATGCAAGGAAGCCCTGCCTTTATTTATTGATTGTTATTTAATACTTGTTGCAGACTTCCCAAATGAATCCCAACCTTCAACGCCTTCATTTTCGCGTTTGTATGCCCCGAAATATATGGTTATATCAAAAAAATCGCTGTTAAAGTGATGGACTGACCAAATGTTTACATCCAAATGCACTTTCCGGAGAGTGGCGACTCGTAATTACCCGGGGAACAATTAATAACAAAAAACCTGTGAACCAAAAATCGCCGCCACGGGCATAAAAAGCAAATGAACAGAGAAATCCAAGGAAAAGCCGCCGCCGCCACCGCCGCCGCAACCAAATGAGAAAAGTAAAAGTCCCACACACACTGACCTTTGCAGGAGGAAGAAAATGTGTTTGGAAAATAACCGAAATTCCCACACACAAGCCCAAGCACACCCGAAGATCTCTTTGATTTTCTTTGTATTTTTTTTGCAGGCTGTCAACTGAAGAATTTTCGTTTATTTTTCGGCTTGATTTTGGCTCAAGCGAAAGTCGCCACTCGGCAGTCGGCAGTCGACAGTCGGTTTTCCTTGCTACCATTTTCAGTTTTTGTGATTTAATGCGCGGCTTTTCCACCTTCCACCTTGCCTCTCCTCGCTCCTCCTCGCTCTGTTTTCCTTTGGACCAGCAGCGGAGATCCCGATTTGCATATCGCGGTGCCTGATCGGCCATGGCAAATAAAAATTTATGCAATTAAGCAAATCGGATGGCGGATAACAAAATAAACCGATCCTTTTGACTGCTCCCCGAACGGGTGCCAGCCGCCGCCTCCTCCTTTGCTTTGGTTCCTCCTCCCTTTCATGTGTGCGCTTATCGGAAATCGGGCTAGTTGAGCATTCGATAAATGGGGCTTCAGTTTCACGGTTAGCGATAGGCATGTGACACGGTCCAAGGATATTAGCAAGGATACTTGCACTTTAATATAATTTCGTTGTTTTATTTAATGCATTGCCTTAAATAAAAGTCCCTCTTACTATATGTGATTTCATTATTTTTTATTTTAATTTTATTTATTTTAATCCTTACATCCTTTATAACAATATTTTTTCCATTTCGATATTTTGATACTATTGAAAATATCGATATTTAAGCGTTTCCTCGAGATATCCACCAGTCGATAACTAGTACAAGGTTTCTAGTCGAAGCTTCTGTTAGACTCCCATCTCTAGCTAATCGCATTAGTCTGGCCCTGTTTACTGTTAGCCGCAACGTACCGCCGCCGGATGCCAGGAGGGCGTTACGCTTCGTCGGGCGATAGTCATCGCATAGATCGCTCGGCTCATAAATTAAATTGGCGAGCTCTCGCGGCTCTAGGCTCCCAACTCCCAACTCTTAGCCCCACACATACGTAACACACTGAGGGGACTGGGAGGCTCTGAGCCTTGCACTCGGGCATTTGTCATCCGACGAGTGTGTGGTGTGTGTGTGTGTGTGTGTGTGTGGATTGGAATGGAGCCCCGCCCCCACACCCACGAACGAATATACACTGGGAGAGGTAACACGGTGTCCATCAATTCTTCACTTCACTTTCATTTGCATTTTCACAGGAGACTTAATTTTCGGTGGGTGTTTTCTTTTTGTTTTTTTTTTTAGTGGGGCAGGTAGGCAGACACACTTTGCGTGAATTTACTTATACTTTTTATTTTGGGGCTAGTTAATTTGCCAGCCCGCCTCGACCATTTGAAAGTTTGCTGCATGCCACAAATTGCACAGACGTGCGAATGCCGGATAGGATAGCTACGGCTAGAGCTGCCTTGGTCTGGTTGGTCACCGGTCACCTGTCCCTCGGTTCCACATTCATATTTCATGGCGCTCAGCTCAAGGCGCCCCCGAAGGCAGGACAATGAGTCTCCACTCCATTCGCAGTCCATAAATCCGGCAAATGAGGCAGTTCATCTTGTTGCCGAGGAGCTGCTAGCTAGCATGCTGGACTGGTCAAGGGGATAGAGGTGGCTGGTGCTAAGCCAAGATAATGGCCGGCTTTCAGTGGTTGTCTGGTTCGATTTAGTTGAAAAGTAAATTGAAAATTGCTGTTAGCCTGTAATGGGGCAGAAAGAAACCAGAAAATTGGCCGAGTGGGAGAGCTTAAGGGCCTCTAAAGTCATTACGGACCTTAGAATTAAGTACATAGTTCATTGACTGGCATCTATCGATTGCCTGGGAGAATTTATCGAGCTTAAATCTCTTAATTCTAAACGCAAGTCTCATTTCGGGAAAACCATACAGATTTGTGGGCTAATTTGGTATAGTTATACCTCAATTTTATATGTTTGACCAACATTTATTGCATAATTAATTAATTTATTTATTAATTTGCCAGATGTATGGTATTCTTGTTCAATGTTTAATGTTGTTATTGAGGAATAATATCAAAATACCTTAAATTAGTGCATTGAACTCTGAAATCTCATTCGCTTGCTTTTAGTATAATGATTTATAAATATTGACAAACCCATTGCGAACTCTTTTTAAAGCCCATCAAAATATTTTCCCGACTCCCCAGCAGCTTCCATAATTTTCCAGCTTACCCAAGGCGACCGTAAATCTCTCCATGGGTCCAAAGGCCCAACCCAACCCGAAACCAAACCCAAAGCGAAGCAGTAAACCTCCACTTAACCTCCATTTCCCATTCCCATGCCCGGACCCCACAGAAACATGAGCATAAATTGAGATTTTGCTAAACATTTGCAAAACTTATTAAGACTGACAAATGTTGACAATTGACGAATTGGCAATAAGGGGGAAGGGGAATGGCAGGCAGGAGGTAAATCTGTCAGTAGTTCAACAAGCGGTTTTGGCCCGGTCTTGTCGCCGGCTTTCCAGCAGCCGTTTTCTGCGGTTTTCCTCCCCGCTCCCAAATTGGTTTCTGCTGCCATTTCGGTGACATTAATTTACAGTTTGCCAATTGCTATTAAGAGAAAAAGGAGAACAACGGCAAAACTCATTAAGGAAACGCTCCGAAAAAAAGAACTTGCCAAGCTAAATGGCACACAATTTATGGCAGCTTTTGTTGCCCCGAAAATAAGGTGGACGGAAAATAAATGAGAGGTTCAATATTGCAGGTAATACGATCTGCCGGAGATCAATTGGCATAATCAGATGCGATCGTAAATTAGCAGGGAACACTATTTTTTATTGGTCAATGCAAAAAAAGAAAGTTACAAGACATTGAAGAGCGAAACCGATTCTTAAGATACACTTGCCTTATTTATTAAATCAAGTTTTGCCATAAATGTATGATATGTTCACAGAAAGGGTATAAGCCAATTTAAATAAACCTATTTACGTACCTTTGAAGGACCAAACTATATATTTATTATGGTCTGCGTCATATTTTCAATTCAATCACGTTTGCCTGTACATTAAGAGACTTGACCTAAGAGTATGGGATGCCAAAAGAATCGTAATCGTATTCGAATTCACTGGAATCTCTTCCCGATGGAAACAGGGAAAGAGAAGATAAGCTCTCTTGGCACGAACACATTCACATAGGCGGGTATTATGCAATGATCCTCTGACCACTCTCTTTCGCACCCTCCTCTCTCTCGCTCGTGTGCTGACCAAAAGGAAATGAGGTGAATGCCTTCTTAGCAGGCGACAAACAAAACAAAAACCAACAGGCAAAAAGAGGGAAGAGAGAGCAGGAGAAGAGGACGCGACAGCCTAAAGTCCGAAAGCCAAGCGAAATCGATATTTTTCAGGGACGCCTCCTCTCTAACTTAAAACCCCCTCTCCTCGCCACCAATTTCCTTGCATTTTTACGCTTTTTCCTTCGTTTTCTTTCCTCTTCCACTTTAAGTGCACAGAAAACAATTTTAGTAGTAGATTCTGAACATATTTCATGAAATGCGTATTTACTTGATCACTTATCAAATCTAAGATTCTAAGAAATATCCGAAAGAATAATGATTTCTGAATATAAAATCAAAGTAATTGCCATTCAACATTGATTGTATATTATAGGCTTTATTTTTCGGTGTACTTCTTGTTGTTTTCAATGCGGTTTCAACAATTTTGTGCTCATTCAAGGAGGGGTGACGGACGCCTAAAGGGGAAGTGGCAGGCAATCCAGGGTATGACTAGTTTCCAACTGGGCGGTGGTGACTCACCCACAGAACATTTGCCGCCAGCTTGCAGTTCTCTTCCACCGCCGCTTCCACTTCGCACTCGTATCTGTATTTGAGGCCGAGGGCCTCTGCAGTGGAGCAACCGATGTTTTATTTCGTATCTGTGGTTTCGAGGGGACCGCGCTGACACACGTGAAGCCACATCAATCCATCAGCCGACTTTTTCGCTTAAACGTGTCGCCTTGGCTTGTCCATTCCCATTCTCTCGGCAGAATTGCAGATAATGGCTAAGATTGAGGCAAACAAAAGTGGTGGGAATTGTCTTTAATTGGGAGTTTTCTGTTTACGTTTCGAGAGGTTTGATTTGATTTCATTCTAATAAAACAGACATATTACATAATTTTTTAAATCTCATTTAAGTAAAGAAATAGTTGGCTATCAGAACTCTTGCCCATAAACCAGGTTTACTTTCACATTCACACTCGGCCTCGGAGAACATAAAACCTGCTCGGAGTTATCGCCTCATCTCAGGCTCCGTTCCCAGAGCCATCAACATGGCTCCTCCCCGGAGGCACTACTCAATTACCTGCACTTGTCACAGAATCTCCTCCAGGTGGCTCAGCCGGGATAATGACGATCACTTAGCACATGCTCTATGCCATAGTTAGTGGCTGGGCTGGCTGAAAAGTCCCGAGTCATTGGCCGGGCCCAGTCAGCCGATGATTAGCAGCAGGCAGGCATAAATTCTAAGTTTTATCTTCCAGATTGCGTAACGGTCTTCTGTTTTCCCCAGCTTCTGCAGCCGCAAATGGCAAACACTAATTGCCTGGCCGCTCATAAAAAGTGGGAATGTTGCAAGAGTAGTTGGTTGCATCGGGGCGGGGGCGGGGGCGGGGGCGGTGGCTCTGCAGAGCATTATCGTTAAAACAAATGTTCGGTTTTTAGTCTCCGGGCAAATGCAAATATATATTCCCCAAAAGGCTTACGAAATTGCCGTACAAAAAGAGGGGAAAGCCAGCCAATCGATCCGTCGATCGAATGATCGGTCGTTCATCGAAATCATCGGTCCGGTCCGGCCCTTAGCCCCGGGCTACACACTTGCTTTTGGTTTCTGGTTTCTTTTTTTTTTTTTGGAAAGCATCTCGGATATTGCATAAGTAGGACAACACAGCAGGGCGGGGTCCTCGAATTGGGAATTGGGAATTTAGGTTACCAGAAACGGAGAAGGGAAACTGGACTCTGCCTCTGAAGGAGGCATAATTTATGCAGAGAACTTTAGGTATTTCTCGGCTAAGACACTGCTGACCCATTTAATGGCCAAATAGCTGATCACGTGTGGGTGGAAATAACAAATTCTCCATTTAAAATGTCACAAAATGTCACACGAATCGAAGTTGGTGCGCTTCACGACAACTTTACAGCCGAAATGTGTGAACAAATGAGTGTTTAATGCCACGCCCCCTCCTCTCTAATATATACAAAACCACCGCCCCCTGATCTCGCCCAGAAAATGCAGCAATTAAATTCTTTAAGAGTCCCAAGTTGCAATGGCCTCGATTTAGGTGTAGAACTGAGTCGGTTATGTGGAGACTTTGGAAATGGAAATTGAGATATGGCGAATTCCCTGAATTTCGGTTTATTTATAGGTCGTGTGTGGGAAGAAAGTGTAGCTGCTGATCAGCATTATATTTAATATATAATATTTACACATTAAGTAAAGCCTTACACACCTTACTAATCAATTT
This sequence comes from Drosophila asahinai, assembly GCA_008042795.1. Lineage (NCBI taxonomy): Eukaryota > Metazoa > Arthropoda > Insecta > Diptera > Drosophilidae > Drosophila > Drosophila asahinai. The sequence goes on along the minus strand of VNJZ01007371.1, from coordinate 53,194 downwards.
ATTTCCTCTTTACTTTCAGGTAAGTTAACTATTTCCTAAACGACCTCCGTCACGGATTTCCCGCCGGCCAGAGAAATGTTTTTCCATTGAATTTCCCAACTTGGCAGATGGAAGAAGCGCAGGCGGATTAAAGAGCGACTAATTATGCACACGTAGGCCGGATATGGACAAAGTAATCCGTATGCTAATCGCGGTCAGTCTCTTGAGCCGTCCTCTATCTATGGAGCGTAGGAAGTATTACTTAAGCTAAACTGCTCAGAGAGATGAGGATGCATATCAAATGATTGCGTTTGTGCCAGGAAATTGATTAACTCAAACCGTTTACGAAATATAAACGAAAGATCTGTGTAGATGCGATTATTACTTATTTTGATGCATTATTAAAGATGTGCACATGTATTCAGATGCATTTCTCAATAATCCAACAAAATAGAGAGCTTATTCCTTTACTTCATATTATTTTTATGGCTATCTTTTGTTTAAGTTTGGTTTCACAAAGCGATTTGGTAGAACTATTGAAGGTAGTTGAAGGCCTTTCATTGCAAGCTCTAATCTGAACAAACCATGTGGTTTTCGCAAGCTTCTTGCGCGACTTCTTGATATTCGGCGGTACTCTAAAGGGGTCGGGGGGCAGTCGTAGACTTCGCCGATGCACTGCCTCCTTGGCCAGCTGCTTGTACTTTTGCTTACGCTGCGCGGTCATTTTCCGCCACATGTCATTGGCCACTTTATGCAGCTGGACGAGATCATCGAAGGCCAGTCTCCGGCTGCCGAGCGGCTGATCTTGCGGCCAGCCACGTTGCCTCCGTTCCTCGGACAGTTTCAGTTCGTAGTAGCCGTCGAACATCTCGCGCAGGAAGTTCTGGAAGGGCGATCTCTCCGCCTGCCTCACAACCCGGCGGTATTCCTGGTGGTCCAAGGTGCTGGGCGTAAAGGCCACATGGCGACTCACAGAGACTTTCGGTCTGATCTGGACTGGACTTTTAAGCGAATGGTGGCTCGCGGGCTTGACCGCCAGGATAATGCTGTTCTCAGAGACCTGGGGTGGAACGGTGAGCGAGCCCAGGCCTCGCCACAGATTCCTCCACAAGTTGGACGGCATTTTTGATGTTCAGATCCAAATGAGGGGGCAGGCATGGCCAGCTGCTCGCCCTGAAAGGCACGGCTTATATGTAGATAATGGCTTTCAAGATTGGAAAATCTAAAAATCATCGACAAACGTGATAAACAATATCATGTAGCCTTAAAATGTATTTTTTGTTGAATAAATAAGTTAATATATCTTCTTAGAAGTCGCTCAAAGCGAATAAATTCAGTTGAACCGATGAACCAAGTCAATTCTGCGGGTTCTTTTGGATCCAATTGATCAACAAAGATTAATTGACATCTATTATGTGACCATGACCATCTCTGTCTAGGGGATAAATGGAATTTCGTGCCTATAAGGTCAAATAATCCATCAACTGAGGATAAATTTCTTAGCCACCCAATACAAATATTTCAAAGAAGCATTATTTTTTCGAACCGGGCTTTATTTTTATGACTTGTGATGCGTCTCCATATTAGTAGTATTCAGGTGTAAAATATTCTCGGTGTGTAGTGCGCTTTCTGAACTAAAACTTCGCTTGTGTAAACGGCCACCAAATGCTCACAACCATTCAAAAAGTATGCCCATCACCCGTTGTTAGTCTTCATAGCGATGACGCTCTCCTCTCCACAGGCCGCCAGCACTGTGCAGAGGAGGTCCTTGCCATCGTCGAACTCCGAGCGCAGTGATCCGCCAAGATCTCCTTCTGGTATCTTAAGATCTTCGCGTATCTCTCCATTGTCCGCCATCAGGGTTACGTAGCCGTCGTCGCTGATATCCGTTAGCTGGTAGTCCTCGCGTTTCACATGCGGCACGTCCATGTTGTGGGTCGAGGGACAGATGTCCTCGTACTTCTTCTGGGTGAAGATGTCGACGCCCACGAGATGAACCTTGGCGTGGCCATGCTTCCCGGTTTTCGAGGTGGACATCTCCACGATCTTGCACGGACGTCCCTTCAGCATAACGAAGCCGTTCTTCCGCAGCGCCGAGCACTGCATCGGGAAGGTCTTCGAGGCCCCAGAGTCCACAGTATCGAACTGGGTATCGCCGTCGTCTTCCATGGCTAAGTTAAGGTTACAGTTAAGGTTAAAAGGCAATTCTTTACATATCTTTATTTTTTCTACCTTATTTTCTTGACCAAACTCGCTTTGTGTAACTTTTTGAAGAAAATCTTTTTAGTGAACTTTTATCCAAAAAATAAGAAGGTAAAAAATAAGAGACCTTCCAGTCCGTTTGATGAATTGAAACTGAGCCGAAGCTATAGCTCTCGACCTCAGAACAAAATGTAAAGCTGACAGAAGGAGCATCGCCTGCCAAGTACGGTTTAACATGGAGCACTAGATTTTGTAATTTAATTTAAGTAACCTTGTAAGGTCTACCATCGAAATTCTCAGCTTTAATGAGATATGAGATCCAACAAAATCTCCAATCTAGAGAAATATTCCAATATCTTCAATCTATCTTGCCTGATGATATTCGTTCGTGTTCGCTGTGATTGTTGCAACATTCTACACAAATTCCTTAGCCGAACCCCATTTAGACAAGAGAAGATCTCGAATAATTTATCAAAATGCTAAATCCCCTTTATCTTGCTCAAATTAATTGGAGATCATTAAGGGACGCCGTCGCTCTCTTTCTCTGGGGCGTGTCAGGGTCAGTTATGAAATCGCCTCGAATCGTTTATCAACGTCGGGGGTCAGGCCCTAGAGATGAGGTGTGGTTTGTGGTTCGTGGATGGTTCATTGACCCACTGAGCCAGGAGCGGGAGCTGCAGTCGCAGCATCAGACCAGACCAGTCTGAGGGTGGGCCACCTGAACAAATCCAACGCTATTTGCGAATCGAGAGAGAAGAGTTTTGCCGGTTTTCCTCGACTGTGGCTTCACATTTGCATTTTCATTAGTTTCTTGTGTGTAGTTGTGTTTGCTTTATATACTCTTTCTTCGGGAAATTGCGAAAATTCATTTATATATTGATCTTTTTGGTATAAAAAATTGAATAAAAAATAATATTTCTAATTTAAGTAGTTAATTCAAAGGAGTGTTAAATACTTTCAGTTCTCTAAATATTAACCCAATGATAATACATCAACCGTTAAAGGTATAAAAGTCGTCGTCTTGCTGCAGAGTTTTTGTTTATATATTTTTTTATGGCGTCGATCAGCCGGTTGAGGATTCTCCTCCGCTTCTTGCCCCACCACTTCAGCCTCCCCCTTACGCTTCTTTTTTTATTTTTATTTTTTAGCTGTCTGTGCGGATCATTTTGAATTGACAGCAGCTCGTTTCGCTTCCTTGTTTGCCAATTGCATTGGCAAACGACTTGAAAGCATTTGCATTTGCAGAGAGAGAGGAGGATAGACAGACACTCACTCACTCAATCATGCATTCATTCACTCAGTCGCTCATTTAATCATTCGTCCGCCATTCAAATTTTGTAACTGTTTTGTCTGCCAATTTGACATCTCAGCCTGCTATTTTTTAAGGTTTTTCTCCCCGAAAAGCGCCCCTAAGGTGTGTTTGTCGTGGCCTGTGCGTGGTCTCGGAGTTCGGGACTTGCTGTCATGTCTTTGGGTTAAATGCAATAAATTTGCTAATACAATTTAATATGATTTCTCGAGCGGAGTTCGGTTTCGTTTTCGGGAAGCGGACTGCTGGGCACTCCCTGAACTTAATTGGAACCCTGGGAACCTATGTGCGCGCCGCGAATGATGTCAGAACTTGAAGTTTGTCGTGCTCGGTCCACAGAAAAAAAGAGAAGCCAGAACCCAAGCCGAAACAAATTGAAAATTGAGCAAATAAAATAAATAAAAAGTAAACATTTGTGATATGTTGACAGCTCACAATTCCGCTGATGAGGGCGGGTCGCGTAATTGAGGCAAAATGGAGGGAGGGTCTATTAAAGGAAGGAGTTCGGGGAGCGAGATTATGTCGAGAACCCGCATATGTCACCATTTTGCATGTTTTTTGCTGGATAAGAAACGGATGTTATGTTTATTTATAGGAATTGCTCAAGAGATTAATGTGGAAGTGATCAAAGAAGTTTCAAGAAACTGGTTTCATGAGTTCTGAATTCATTTCAGCGTTAATTTATTTCAATTTATTCAATGACAAAAGGAAGATGAAGTAACAGAAATAATAATATATTTCAGAGATCATTAGGGGAATATAAATCAGCCATTCGAAATACATATATGCATGTTGGAAATTCAAAAATTTATTGTTTTTATAAAATAAATACCAATAAAAAAATCCATACTGCAGACCTTGTATAATTTGTAATTTAAAAGAATTTTCAATCTACAAACAATTTATTTTTTTGTGCAAATAAAATAATATATTTTCTGACTTTTGTAATCAACTTTATTTTAAAGGAATTATTACTGGAATAATTATAGAAAAAAAATAAATAAGTAAAAGATGAAACTTGTGAATAAAATTAAATTTTTTTTTTGTGATTAATAATAAACACATTGAATAATTTGTAGAATTAATTATTTGAGCAGTTCCCGACCCCATTTAAGGTGGAGCGAATGTCTTCTCATAGTTGCAAACAATACAGAAAATATTAAGGCATATCTGTTTGTAATGTGTGTGCAATGTGCACCCTCATTCCCATAACAAACACACCCTCGCGCTTTTCCAACTCCCCCCTATTTTCCATTTGCCATAATATAATGCGTGCTGTTGGTAACATCCAAACAACGGCAACAACTCAAGGAAGAAACTGCAAACCAATTCAGAGGCCACTCCCTGCGATTTTCCCCTCTTAGCCAACTGACATAATTCCCAGGGAAAATGTTAAATGCATTGGAAACCACGGTTATGTCTCAATTAGGCGCAAAAAACCAGTTTGCAATAACAACAAGAGCTGCAAAAAACTATATCAGCAACTCAAATTAAACTTTAAGAAGCGGCAAAACCAATTCATTATAAAAACAAAACACGAGCCAGTCGCTGGCAACAAAAACAATTTTGCAAACAATGTGTGCATTCGGGGGAAATTGCAGAAGGAAAAAGATGGAAAACTCCACGCAATGCCGCTTTTCCTGCTTCCCATGGCCCCAAAAACAAAACGGAAAAAAGTTGGCCAGCGTAGAAAATTGTTTTTTATAAATTAATTTCCTTTTGGCGGCCGCCAGCAGCTATGGGAAAAATTCAGGGATGCAAATAACGAGGAGAAGGGGGCGGGGGAAAGCCTTTAACCTTAGGCTGCAGGGTTTTTCGCTGTCCGTTTTTTCTGTTTTCGGAAAACGCTGAAGACTCTCTGTTGTTAATGGAGACATCAAGCGCTGGTTTCCCTCTCCCGTTTTTTCATTTCTGTATATTTTTTGTGGCGCCTCAATTGCTTTTAATGGTCACTTGTGGCGCTGCTCCTCCACTACACTCCACTAGTGCATACTCCCCGGTATTTCCACACTTTGTCAATGGCCACTGCACTTTCCGTTTGTTTAATGTCGCAACTTTGTTGAACTTTTTATTTATGTTTGGTCGCTCCACAAGGGGTCCGCACGCCCCCACTTTTCCGCCTCATCTCGCCCACATTTTGTCTGCATTTTCCCCCTTCCTGCGGCATCACGCAATTAAAAAATGCCCTCAAATATTGCCCCTTGGTTGAGTAGTGTCAGCGAAGCGTTGAATGGCATCACAGCTCTATCTATATTTCTTTATAGATCTCCTTATATGGCTTACTTTAATCGACCTTTTCCGATGTTCACAGCATTTTTTATTAGATTTTATCTTTCTTGAGTGAACTATAGTTCTTGCAGTTAAAAGTAAAATACCATTTATATATTCTTGGGTTATAATATACCATATTTGATTTAGTTAGAATTATTTGAGAATTCTCTTTACATCACCATAAACCCAGTTAATAACTTCTCCCATCTCGATCAGTATTCGATATTCGATACGGACTCCATGGGCCCCACTCAGGGTCGTTCCGCTTTGGCTGTCTGTCTGGCTGTCCAATGCTATTGGCACGCAATTAGCATTAAAAATTGAATTTGCTTTTCCTATACTTATGCTGTATGCTATGTGATGAGGTCTTGCCCAACTCGGTTCGGTTTGGTTGTCATTTGAATATTTCATTACCAAAGTCAAGCTGCATAATATCGCAGTACGGTTTTAATGGGTTTGGCTTTGAGCCAAGCGAAACGTAAACGAGGTGCTCTTTTTTAATTTTTATCGAGAAATCATTGAGCGAAGACACCTTGATGGAGCATAATTCTTACAACAGTTAAGATAGGAAGGGTTAAATTACACTACAGAACATCTTAATAATCCTATATAGGTTGTAGCATTTGTGCCTATCTTTCATTAATGTTTCCTAAAAATGTCGAACAACTTTAACAGAAACCTCACACCTTTAAATTATTTTTAAGACTACGAGCCTGCGTGTGAAAGTCAGGTAAAAGTGCATTTATAGTTTTTAAAATTGCCAGCAGGTTTCGTTTCCAAAGTTTCCAAAGAACTTTCGCATTTCGAGTACTGTTTCTCGAGTATAATTCAATTTTATGGCACTCTGCGCACACCCAGAACGAAATCGGCTTTCCTTCGTCTTGGGCTGGGGGCAACCTGTTCCCAAGTAAACCAAGTCCATTCATCAACCTGGCCAACACCCCGCCGCGGTACCTGGACCTGTTCGTCTGCCCACAAGTTCCGACACTCCACTTGACTTGACTTGGCGGCACACGCACTTCCCCATCGCAGATAAGAGCAAAAAAAAAAGATAATATAGCCAAGCCAGCCGACTTTCCAATTGACCCAGTTAACACCAGGCACCAGGGCTTACTTAATCCGATGCGAAATGGAACGCCAAGGGTTCGGCTCGGTGGCTGCCCTCCGACATTATAAATAATCTCTGGCAAGAAAGATTCGGTCGGAAACAAAGTTGCGGCTTACAATTAATTAGAGAAACACGCGAGCCAAATGAATTTTGATAAGTTTATCGCCGCCAGAGATCGCGGAGATCGGGCGAAAAAGATTCGTTGCATCATTAGCACTTCCAGATTTATTTAGGGGGAACTGGGGATCTCTCCCTGCATAAATCAAAAGGCGTATACGAAGGTATACAAAGGTTGCTTTCTAGAAAAGTAAACTTACCGAAAAAAAGGGGATATTAATGGGATACGAAAAGAAGCATCAAAAAAAATTTTAAATTCAAAGCTGAAGGGATTATAATTATTACAAATAACAGATACTTGACATATATTAACCAATATAAAATGTTGATATTTTCACAACCCAGAACGGAGTAATTAAAGCTTTCCTATTATGGGCAGCACACCTCAAAATTGATTTCTCAAATTGAGTAATTAAAGTTCTGCCTCGGTCGCACCTCCACTCGTTTATCGATCAAAAATCGAGTTCTAATTGAAAGTTGAGGGCGTTTCCCCGCTTTTCCGGTCTGCTCTATTTGCTGGAGACCGTTAGGAAAACATGGATGATGATGATAAGTGCATTCACAGTGCATTTTGTTTGGGAAAAACTGAAAAGGAAAAACGTATCCATGACTGCATTTACCCGCCCAAAACAGCTGACTAATGGTGCAGAGAAGAGGGGGCATACCACACGCCCCCTCCGCCCATATTAAGGCGTGTAATTAGTTTTGAATAGATATCCCAGACGAGGAGGAAACTGGCTTGAGTGATGGACGCTGACGGGAAAATATGGAAAATGGGGGAGGGTCAAGTTCATGGCGGTCCCAGACGTGTTCTATAGCTCCTCCACTATCCATTATCCATTGCCATGGCAATAAATGGCGAGAGCTCTCGCATGTTTTTCCATCCAGACAGCGCTCAAACTGGGGAAAGGGAAAATCCTGCATTTATTATTCAGGCTAAAGTTGCGCGGAACAAGTGCATGCAAAGCCAAAATCAATAAAAATTAGTCGACACTCACTGACAATGCATTTTCCCAGAGCCCCGAGGAGATGGGGGAAAACTTTTGCCAGCTGTCAGGTCGTGACATTGATATAAAAGGAGCTGGGGAAGGACCCATGACTTTGACTTTGCTTTAATGCATTTTCCAGGGAGAAATACTCGTGTGTGTGCCCCTGCGTCATATGAAACCATTCAAGTTAATGTGAGAAAACTTACAATCACTCATTTGAGGAATCCTGTTTGCTTATCCAAACATAGGGGATTGAGCTTTGCTTGCTCACAGGTGAAGGCAACATGTTAGAAGTGTGATTTTAAAGATTATTTTATATAGATTCCATACTACAAAGTATGGTGAGTACTACCAATTTCCCAATAATAGGGGCTGCCACCTGACTTTGCTTGCCAGTTAAAGTCATTGATTGATTGCCGGTCGTTAGCGATCATCTGTGGCCATGTTAATCATTTGTCAGCGGCCTCTGAGGGTCTACTCCCGGTTGCCGGCCTCCGAAACAATCAGTTAAATTAATTAAAACGGCCTAACAGAAGCAGCGGCAGCGGCAATCACAACAACAACCTGTAACTAGCAACCACCAACCACCAACCACCAACCAGCAACTAGCAAGAGACAACTAGCAGCAGCAGTGGCCGCATCACGTCATGTCGCTTAAAAACGTCATTAACATTAACATTAACCTAACCTCCTCAAACAACGGCGGACTTTTCACCTTGGAGCTTGAGCTGGAGCCCCAGACGGCGGCGGAGACTGCAATTTTCCAAACGAGACAGAAATCAACTCATTAAAGCCCGCCTGCCACAGAGAGAGTCCAATGAAATGGAAATGAAAATGCCAAACTGGAGGAGGAGGAGCAGGTGGGAGTTGGAGTTGATGAGGAGGCCGATGGTAGACTCTGAGGCCGAAAATCAATGCGGGTGTCTGCCTGCGTCTCCTTAAAGCCACATTCACTTGTCGCCGGCGTGGAAACAGAAGCAACATGCAACGGTCAGCGATGGGAAGGAGGAGGAGGACGGAGAACGGAGGACGGGTGGCCGTAAAGAGGCAGTGGGCGTCCTGGCGATGGCTACTGTCACTGGTCAGCGGCGTCACTGGACGTCGGCTTGTCTCCTTGTCCGCCCGCCTTGGCCAAGCGAATGTGAAATGTACAAAATGAAATTTATATCGTGTAATTTTTCAGTCAAGTGTACACCCACTCACATGAAATCCCTGGCGCCTACGAACAGCGTGACCATGCTTATTGCAATTTTTGGGATTATAATGTAATGTTTATAGTACAAACTTCAAGTCTAATAACAAGTGTGATCTTATATTGGGATAAAACTGTGACACTTTATATTATGAAAAGTGTGACCTTGTCAGTGAAAAAGCCGTCAAAAAAGAGATTAAGGGTAAATGTCAATATACCAAGTAAAAAGTAATTTAAATAAATAACCGAAAGCGATTTAGGCTAATGGAAAACTCAAGAAAGTCAAGAGAAAATCCCAAGACTTCAAGTTTTCTTTGGATACGCACAATTTGACTTACTTTTGCAACAATTTCTTGTCGCCTGCCTTTTTTCCTTTTAAACTTATTTTTCTTTTCCCTAATTTTCACCTGCTGCTCCTCTCTGAGGCCACAAATTTCACCCATCAGCCCAAAAAGTCTTGACAAATTAATAAAACAACTTGTCAGGTGGCTTTCCGCACAGGAACCTGCGGCAAGTCATTCCGTTTTTGGCTCTGGTGGCGGCTCGGTGGTGCTGATCTTTTGCAAATTGCATTCTTAATGGAGACTGTCGAGCCGCGGGCCAAGAAGCGAGATGCAAATGACTTGGGCAGTGCCAATTGCAGCTGCAGTCGAGGCGGAGGATGGGGGAAAGGCATTTCGAGAGTTGTTTGCTCAGTGCCATGTTGTCAGATCTCACGCGGAATGCTGTTGATTTATTCGGGAGTGCGAATTCGCCTCGAAGAGCTTACAAACTTCGGAGGAAAGTGCTACACATTTGGATTTTCAAGCGAACTCTTTGGTATTTCTTAATACAGATTAAACATATTATATATAAATATTATAAATTTATTCCACAAAATAATTTATTACTGAACAGGACAGTGGCCAATTTATTTGGCAGCCTAAAGTTCATATTTTGGTTAGATTTTTCCCTGAAACTCTGCCCATTTTTCCGATAAAAACTTGAAAACTTTCCACCGCTTCATCCAATTTAATTTCACTTTGCAAGCTAGTGTCATTAAATGCATTTCGGTTTACATTCAATTGAATGCCGCCCTCGCATGCCAAACGGTTTGCTGATTTATGACTATTTAATTACCGTTCGGTAAACGAAATAAAAACATAAAAATGCTAAATTAACAATGCAAATTGCATGAGGAGAAAAAAAGTGTCTGAGGCGCCAGGTCGTTGAACGCTCGCCCATCGGAAAAGCTAAACAGAAAAGAAAACCCCTGCAAAATGCACAATAAAATAGGTATAATTTTTTCCGTAATTATAAAAGGTCTGTCGTGCCGTCGCTTGGGTATTAGAAATGTGTTAAATTTTCGCTTAAAGCTGCGCGGGACAGACACAAGTGCCGCTAATTAAAATTCAACGTTCGGCTCCACCACCTTTAACCGGCTAATTTTCGGTGGTAACAAACAGCAGTCACATCGCAGAGAAAAACAACAAACGTCGCTGTAGCCGGCTTTATTTTCTGTGTGTTTTTCGTTTTTTATACTTGGCCCAATCACGCGATGGCCGCGAATTTTTGCAGCCCAATTCAAATAGAATTGGGAAGGCACTGACTCACTGATACTGACTTTATTGTATATATAATCTGTCAATGGCAAAGCGAAAATATTCAAACTAAAATGTATACTTTTAAGAAGCAGTAAACTAATGGAGATTTTGAATTCTAAAATCTTTTGATTAGTTCTTTTAAGCTCCACAATACAAAATCAAAACCTACATAAGCCGGTGACAAAGATTTATAGATCTATATTATATTGTAAAAATTATATAAATTGTATTTTTTGTATAAATATTTTAATTGAGAGTGTAAAATATCACAAACCCTATAACAAAAGCTAAACACCCTTACCAAGTTAGGGACAAAGTTCACGTAGTTTGCATGTCAGAGATCCATAAAAAGCAGAGTTCACAAACGGAACTCTGTGACTCCGAAGAGTGTGGGGTCCCTGCTCAACATTGACATTCAGGAAGGACACACACATGGTGGGTGTTGGGTGTTAATTTCTCAGAAGGGAAGTGGACTATGTATTTGACCAGCTGTCGTCCGTGTTGCAGGAGGGATGATAAATAGCGGACTGACCCAAATAGGCCTCAAATGGACGATTTCACCTAATCCGAAAATCTCAAGTTCAGGCTGCGGCCCAAAAAAAGGTAACCTTAACCCCCATGATTAACCGGCCAATGGTTTCACCCAATGTGAAAGTGCCGCGTGCCCCGTGCACACAATACGAACAGTTCACTCGAGTGTCTAGTATCTTTTAGATGCATTTATGAAATTCACTTTTTTCGAGGTATTTTTTTGTCTGTTTCTTTTTCTGTACGATTAGTTTTCGGCGGGCGCGGGCACGTATTGCGTTTGCTTTTCCCAGCCTTGAGATCAAACAATGAGATCTACTTGGATTGGAATGGATCGGATGGTCGGATGGTTGGGTCGGGAAAAGGAGTGGGGAGATTTGGTAAGACACCTGAGGCAGCGAGGCGACGTCGGCGGCCGTTGCATGTCATTTTCTGACGCTATCTCAATAATTCATACGCAATTGTATTGAACAATAAATTAATCACACGAACAAGCCGAAGCAAACCGTGGCAAGCAGGCGAACTGAGCCCGAACCCAAAGTTGAGGCTAACAGAAACCAGCCACACACATGACTCTTTTGCTCCTAACTCTCTGGCATCCCGGACTCCATGATAAACGTCATAAACAAAGAGCCAGGTGAGTGAGTTTTGCGGGAGATGGCAACGTGACACGTCGGAGAAATTTGAAAAAACACACAGAATTGTAGAATAATTGGTTAAAGCAGATATAACTATCAGGACGTGCCTGAAGTCAATCTCATATTGTAATCAATGTAGGGATCTGTGAAAATAAATATTAAATCGCAAATATCTACACAGAGAGAACTATGGCATCCGGAAATTTAGAATCCTCCAAAATTAAAATGAATACAAAAGTACTCTCACCAAAATTCAGTACAAATACTCTTGAACTGAGTACAAAACCACATCTAAATAAGAACAAATGTTCTCGGTAGTTATTTGAGTATGTATTTGCTTATTTTAAATCAATTCTTCCTTCATATTCTCTCTGTGTATACTTAATCAATATTCTCAAAGTAATCCTAATATTTTTTTTTTTTTTTTTGTCTGTCCGTACCGCTCACGTTGCCATCACTGGTCGCAAAACTGTTGCACAGATGCACATTTGGCAAAATGCATAAATATTTATACCAAACACGATCCGCCAGAAATGTCGGTGGAAATTAAAAGAGCAATTTTCCAATTGAACAAAGACGGGCAAAGGAGGCAGTCCCCGAAGGAAGCAAAGATCAAACAAAGATCGAACGTGTTTCGGGTGCAAAAGTCAATTAATCATTAGAGAAAAACAAACCGAAACCGAAACAACAAAAGCCGATTCCATGTTGCATGTCTCGCCGCTTTGATGAGGCACAGGAAGTTAGCTACGGAGTTAGCTAGTTTGCTTAGTTTAGCCAAAGTAAAAGTCCAGAGCTGTGACAATGGCCAATGGTTGCATTTTGCACAATTAACGAACATTTTCCAGATACCAGGGACACGCTTCGACTATCCTGCGATCCCCAAAAAAATTCCAACAAGTATCTCAATTTCAATTCCATGTCGCTCAAAAGTAAACGAGTTACCCTCTCTCTCTTTTATTTTTTCCAGTGCGTTGATGCTTTTTTAATGGCTCCTTGTAAAAAGTGTTACTGGACTTTGTTTTTATTCCCGCACCTTGAGATGCAATATCTAGAGTGCCCGCGCCCCGCAAATCCCACGAGTATATGAGGCAGTCACTCAGTAGGTCTGTCATGAGGGGAGGCCTTTACATAATCGAAATCAGGCGACCTAAAAATGCACAAGCGAAATCATAAAGAAAACTTGATATTGAGCAATTTGGGTTGGTCAATTAAAAGCCAATTGGGACCAAGAGATCAGGCGCCGCCACACATATCAAGATCGGAGAGGAGGAGGCCAGCTTAGGTTCAATATTGGGGCTGAGATCTCTATCAAGCCCAGAGATCTTGGCAGCTAAGAGCTTTACGCCTTAATTACTGATTAGTAACAAGGCACCTTATTGATTTCTGATGAGTCTGCCAATTAATCTGGCAAAGAAAAGGTATAATTAATACAACCGATTTTATATCTGAGATACAATATGCATTATGAATCAATGGATTGGTAATTGGTTGGGAAATACTCAAGATCAAGTTAAATTCAATTGTATTTAAAAGTCAGCAAGCAATAAAAATCAGTGATCACTACTGACTGAACTGAAGATCTCTTATAACTAGACATTATCTGCACCTCAAGCCATAACTGTCAGTTAATTGTCACCAGTAATCCACCGTTGATCTCTTAGCCCAATTGATCGTATCTCGATGCGAAAGATCACTTCAAGTTGTCGTCAACTGATCGAGCGATCGTATCTCATAGTTGAAAATCACTTTGGATTCATTAGACGAAGAAGCAGTCAGCGAGAAACGTAAATAAAGACCACCTGAAGATCACCGATCACCTTTCACACTTTGGAGCGAAATGAAAAACGAAAGTGAACCCAACCAAGCCAAGCCAAAACTGAAACAAATCGAGACTCTAATTGTTGGACTGTCTTCCTCGGTTTATGGCTTGTCACAGCTTGACGCGGCTTTAATTGAGTTGCGAATAAAATGTTGCTGTAAACATATCAATTACCTGCCGCTCTGCCGGGCCCCCATCATTGGTTTTGGCCCAATTATCGGATCGGCGGACAGACTATATGAATGCCTCTTACGCATGTCATCCCTCCTCCGGTTTTCCTAACGTCTAACTGCGAGTATTTCGCCTGCTCACTCTCGTTTCCTCTGATTATTTCTGCAAAAGTTGGCTAGCAAGATTTATCGCCTGGCGCGTTCGCGCCTGCGCCATCTCTTCCCTCATTAGCCCCTCGCCTAGACCCGATTCTCACTTTTTCTTTCTTTCTTTGGCTGCCAACTTGTTGCCTGGCATTTTATCAAAAACGAATCTGTGGCATTTCATTCGAGTCTTTGGTGCCTCGAATAGTGAATACTGAATACTGGATGCCGCCGAGTGCCGAATGCCGAAGCCGAATGCCAGCCCACACATATCCCCAACAAGTTGACGATAACTTTTGATACCCTTACCAAAGATAATTCGATTTTTTCAGGGAGCTATTTAACACTAATTAAAATATTCTTATTTTCATTGAAAATATCATTGTGGTTAAGAAATAATAAGCAAATAATCTGTCATCAGCTTTTGGTTTGTGATAACCTGAGCTGGATCCAGTTGGAGAGATATTTCTTTTATTTTCTATATTTGTTTAGGCTCTGTAAGATAAATTATAATAATATTACCTTAATTTAAAGAAATTAATAACAGATATAACGCTAAGCAAAGCTCCTGCCTAACAAGAGAAAATGTTGTTTATTTTCATTGGAATTAGCGGAGCAAATCTCCCAAAAAGTGTATAGAAAACTCGGCATTAATCTGTGGCCAATATTTTGACTCGCCTCATGTGTGCTCGGTGGCTTTCCTCCTGTGTCTCCACTTTCCAGTTGCAGTAGCACTGGCAGTGGAAGAGTTTGTCATTGTTTTTTATACCCATTGAGAAGAGGCCGTCGCAGTTGGAAGTCGCGTCATAGTTAAAGAAAAGCATTTTATCTATGAGTTGTCAATGTGCTGCGCGGAGGCATTGTTTTTCTGCCTTGTCTGGCCTGGGCTGTCTTTGGTTTCGAGGCACTCGCTGGTTTTAGCTGCATTTGCCGGCTCCGAAAGTGAATCTCAAATATTTCTTGATGGCAATCGGCTGGAAAAGAGCCAAGGATGGCGTGGTGAGGTGGATCGGATGGCATGGCTTGCCATGGGATGGGATGGTGGCACCCATGTTCAATGTACGTCAACAGAATTTGCGAACAAGGTCATGTGAGTTGGTAAGGGGGCTCCGTTCGGGTATCGCCAGCATCTCGCGGCTCATTTGGTATTATGGTGGTATTTGGTGCTTGGTATTGGTGGCAGAGATTTTCCGTTGTCAGTGTTGTTTTGCCAACGCATTTCACTTTCTATTGCATTTCGAATGCATTTCATTTCACTCCGCCAAGCCGCCACGCCACCGCCTCTTCCTCTTTCACTTTCGTTAATGAACTCGAGTGGTCGCTCTCCAGTCCGGAGATTTCGTTCAAGTTTGTTCTTTTTCACACGAAACACTCGAATTGATATCTCTCTTTTTTCGGCAGCCGACAGTTCTTTGAAAAGCTCTTGAATTCGCCTCTTGATTTCATTTTATATTTCCTTTGTCTGTGCTAAGGCAGCCGAAAATGTTGCGTTTACTGACTCTCTGTCTCACCTGACAGAATTTCTGTTTGTTCCGCCTCTGGTTTTGCACATTCAGATTAAATTTCGAGAAAAAAAGAGCGAAACAAAAGAGTTATGAGAGCGTTGGATAAGCGAACAAGAGAATGTGTCAAGTATTGGGTGCTTGGCATAAAAAGGTTCTAGAGTTACGTTTAGGAATTTATATAATAAACTAAATGAATGTCTGCATTAAGTGAGAGTACAGTTGGATCTTTAGTTATGAATGAATTTAATGCAGACGATGTGTTCTTTTTCTATAAACAATTTATACCATTTGAAAGGAAATGAAGAGACATAAACAGAAATGAACAGATAGAAAAAGCAATGAAAATAAATAAACTGAAAATGAACAGAAAATTAACAGAAAATGAACCGAAATGGAGTAAAGACAAAATAATAAAAATGAATTTAATGGAATAAACATGAATTAAAAAGAGAAAAGCAAATCTAAATACAAATGCTAATTTTTTAAAATAAATATACAATTTAAATTAAAAAGGTAAATTTGCTTATTTCAATTAATTAATTATTTTAAAATATTATTGGTATATTTAACACTCAAGCGTATTATTCTTACTTGATGTAGAGTTTATGTTTAACGAAAGCAAACTATTTAGCGTGTTGTTCAAGTAATTACCTTGTATTTGTTTATTAATTTTCCTTCCTTAAGTAAATCATATTTAGCCACCACTTAAAGTCAGTCACCCCCTTAACTTATTTATGCTGGCACCCATCAGGTAAACAGGCAAACAGACAAATTTCCCACTCGACCGAAAATGAAGCATATTGAATTTCTAGCACTCGCTCTCCTGAGCCGACTTCGTAGCTCTGTAACTCAGAGACCGACTCAGAAAGGGATCCAATTATCGCCTGGAGACGTTGTCGTCCGCCGCTGTGGCTGTTGTCGACCGCTGACGATCGACGTTTGTGCCCATTTCCGACTTTAACAACTTGACCACAGAGATACCCCGCCCGCTGTTGTCCCCCTTTTAGTTTTTGTTGTTTAAAGTAAAACGCCGTTCATTGGTTTATTTTTTTTTTCTTGTTGTTCGTGCAAATTTCGCAGAGCTTGCAGTTGGTTGGTTGTTGCTTTTCACAAATTGCCTGTAAATGATATTTTCACAACTCGCATCGATTGAGACTCCCCTGAAGAAACCCCCTATAACCCCTGGGCGGCCCAGAAAAGTGAGAGAGTTCGGCGGGGTTAATGCGACCAATAAATTGTTGTTGCCGATGTTGATGTTGCGATGCTTTATGAGCCATATTTCCCCTCTCTGGATTTATTTTGGTTTGGGATTGGGCTTGGGATTTTTTTCGGGTCGGGAATGCTGGCTGTTGGCCTAACGGCGAATGACGGGAAATATTGAAATTTTGCAGCGTAAAATTGTTTTCAATTTAATCGACATTGTTCAATTTTTCATGCTCAGCTCGAGTCGGCAGTCGGGAGTTGTCGCAGTTTGGCTCTTTGAGAGTTTTTCTCGTTTTTCGTTTGTGCAATTCGAGTGCAAATATAATTAATGATAATGAATTGTTATGCGAGACGCCCCCGGTCAAAAAAAAGCGAGCGAATTGCAACGAAAAAATGTCGTGCGACTCTGGAGTTTGTGGGAGTTGTTTGTTGGAAATCATTCGGTTTATTTTCCTTTTGGGGGTTTTTCGGAGCTCAGTGCTGATTTATCACTGGAGACAGCTTCGAGGTTGTCGGCGGAGAGTGTCTGGCGAAAGGTTGCCATCAAGAAAAGACAGGGAAATGGGCAAATACGACGCAGGAAATACCTTTGCCCAAGGATTCTGAATGGAATTAAGCAGAATTATATTTAGTATTAGTAGATATAATTATAATTTTATCTTATAACTAGTACATAACTAAGCAGATCCTATTAAAAAGTCTTAACTTAATTAAAAGACTTTCTGTCTTTTATTAGATTTTTAAGCATTTAATGCAAATTTCTTCGGCACAAATCACAGGCATTGATTGGGCATTAAATCTGTGTAGGGGAAAAGCGCCATCAAACTGATGATGATGCCAGGGTATCAAGCCAAATAATGTTGGCGGGTAAAAGTTGATGGTTTATGCCTCAGTTTCTGCGGTCTCTCCGCTGGCGCATTATGCAATTTTTTCCTGCCAAGTGCTAATCTCGAACATTGGCAAACAATTTTCCACATTTTCCACTCGCTGTTGTTGTTGTTGTTGTCATTTGTCAAACTCTGCTTCCGCTCCGTTCAAATTCAAATTGAAATTCAAAACATTTTCACATCATTTCGCTTATTTGTTTTAACACGCATTATTTTTGCTCGTAACTCGTTTCAGCTCCGAAAGTGAATTGAATGGATTCGAATGGACGAGCGGAGCAACTGAGTGTTCAATGAATTTCGACTTTCGCAAAATTTGCGCGCTTTTCACACTCGATTATGTGAGTAATTTTCTGTTAATTAACCTTGCCGAGAGTGAAATATGGTTGATGGGTTTATTAGCAGCTTCCATCTGTAGCTCTGAATGTGCTTAGTTTTCAGTGGCATAATGGCTTAATTAAGACAGTTGGCCTGGAGCCATAAAGTAGGTTTTAATTGAAGAAAACGACCGTCTTCGAAAAGGGGATACTGTAACCATTTAGAAGTGGGTCAATGTCAGTGTCTTAGTAGGAAAAGAGGGGTTCTTTGGAGGGAATTTTTGTATTTAAAAGTTAATGAGAAAGTTTTTATAAATCTGAATTCAAAACTTGCAGAAAGGTTATATTTATCGTTCAAAATCAGTCGTATATCAGTCGTATTCAAATTAAATAGGTTGCTATATCTATACATTTCCAAATTCAACTAAGCCTGTGTAAATAAAATTACCAGGTTACAAATCAGAATAGATCATTTCCATAAATCTGTATAGCTTTCCTGCTGCTAATTGGGTTGCATGAATTTATGTTTTCTGTTTTCTTGTACCACTTAAGCCCCTAATTTGCTAGCACATGGCCAAGTGATCACTGATCAGCCACTTTGGGGGGTGTGACTGTGGGTTATTTACAGCCTCGCCACCTGTCACCGCTTGAAAGAGTTACCGCCTCTGCTCAGCTGGTTCACTTTGTTCATTTGGCGGGTCAGTCATAACAAACGAACGACTTCCCCGGCTAGAGAGGCTAGAGAGGCGTGGCAAATCGGGACTAGTTTTTTCTTAATCTTTTCTTTCTTTAATTTTATTTTTACTTTTTGTGTCGATGTGTGGTGTGTCATGTGTAATGTGGTGGAGGCCCCAAAAACGATCGCAGAACACGGGGAAACGTGTTCGAACCGCAAAAGCAGACAAAAACACGAAACATTTATCATACGCTCAGGAATGCCGCCAAGGGGAAGGGGTTCGGTTTTGTGGGGTTTGCGGGAGTTTGTGGATTGGAGCCAAAAATGTTTATAAGTTGTAGACAAATTTCGTTAGCGACAACTGCAATGGGCGATAGAAAATAAATACAGTCAAGCTACCTCAAAAGGAATTTTCAGCAAATTACATTTAAATTAATTTAGAACTAAATATAAAAAAACCTATATATGTAAATAAATATACAGGAATTTCGACCACTGCCTTATTGCATTTAAAAAATAAACACCTTTAAGACCGTGATGGTTAAGCCTATGCCCATGCATCACATTTGTTTTTGTAAAATCCCACAGCATTGGCTTTGTGTGAGCCCATCTTGTTTCTACACTGAACACATTTTTCTTTTTTATGCTTAATTCATTCGCATTCTTTGAGGTGAATTGGTAAACTGAGCGATGAATTGGCAAGTGCCTTTCTCCCAGTGTACATCTTGAAATAAAGCAAAAGTTTTGTCAAAAGTGTGCATATGTTTTCTTTTATTTGTATTGGTATATGCACTGCCATAAGGCAGACTTGAGCACCCCTGCTTGAAGAAGTGCCCACAAAAGGTATGAGTGGAACAAGAGCTGTGTGGTCCAGTGTAGCTAGGAAAGACTGTATTGAAAACAAGGTGGCAGATCTGTAGAGAGGGTTGGGTGGTTGGGTGGTGCCAGTGGTTGGGAAGTGGCGACATAGTGTTTGCATGTTCCTCAAAATTTGTCCCCACTTTCGGAGCCACGATAACTTTCGTTTATTTCTGTTTTCGGTCGCCTTTTTTTCCCCCCCAAACTCCTGCAATGGTGAACCACTTCTCTAATTGCTTTTGCACCGAAAATCAACCGAATAAAAGCAACAAAGGGGTCTCCTTTTGTCTCTGCCCGGCTCAGTGTCCACCGCCTTTATTTCGTGTCCATGTTCCATGTCACCATCTGCCGCACTCTACTTGCAGTTGCATTTTTTTATTTGTATTTTTTATGTGTATGTTTTTTATTTTTATTTATTTTCGCTCCCCTTTCCCTTTTGCGGAGGAGAGGGTGAACCGTTGACTTTTGCCGGTTCATGGCAAAGGCGAAGGAATTTGCAATGTTTTCATTTTCAGTGCGACATTCAGACAAATGTTTTCCCAGTGAGTGGACGTGGATACCCTGGAATTGTGTTGCGGGATAGGGGGATAAGGGTCTTGAGGATTATATAACAGATCAAGGATTACAAAAGTAAGAGTGTCTTGAAAAGGAAAAATAAATATGGATCATAAAACATATCATGTGTGTTGTCGTGAAAGATAGCAGGAATAATTTATTATAACAAAACGAATATATCATAGGAACAAAATCCGTAATTAAATATCTATAGAAGTAAAAAAGTAAGGGATACTGGCTTGCACTTGTCCCTTTCCATCTAGATCACTATCGGATATCTCCCACTTTCCGTTGCCGCGACATATCTCATGTGCCGGCCGATAAAAGTTTGTCAAAGCCCGAGACACGACCACAACAAATTAAACAATTCATTGTCTCGGTGCCCACGAACCTCTCTTGGGACCCCCCTGCCCCTTAAATTAAACTGGGTTGCACTGGATCACATATTGTGATTGTTTTCTGTGTTTCTGCGGTTGGTGTCTTGCGGTTTGCCCGTATATACCTTGGCCCCCCGCTTTTCCGACTCTCCTCCGATCTCCTGTGCAAATATTTTTGCTGTTGGTTACAAGTCAATATGGTTATTGTTATTGTCGCCAGATTGAAAGCGATTATTTGGCCACTTGGCCAGCATTCACGTGTGCCAAAAGTGACGCCGTCTTGTCCTGTGTCTTTTTGTCACAAACCTGAAAGTACACAAAAAAAATAATTAATAATTAAAAAAAAAATAAAATAAAAGGAACCTATTAAAATGATTTTAATAGTAAACAAAAAAATAATAAATAAAGAAATATATATGTTGAAAACCAAATAAGAAAAAAAAAAAAAAAATTATAATAATTTAAAAAAAAATTAAAGCTAATAAAATTTAAATTACCAAAAAAATAAATTTAAAAAATATCTCTGAGTGCATCCCCCTTTGTATTGGGTTCGATCAGTTAACAATTCATTAGGTGTTGCTGCTGCAGCAGCTGTTGCAGTTATGGCTGTTGGTGCTGTTGCAGTTGCTGTTTTTGCTGCTGCTACAACTGTCTTTGGCAATTGTCAATTTATGGCAAGTTGTCTGCCTTTGGGGGTCTCTCCCCGTGGATCCAATCATGGCTTTTAGCCTGGTCAACTGGGCCTGAATGGCCAAATGTGTGGCAAACGCTGGTCATGCCAACGTGATTCTTAGAAGAATTCCGCGAGAAGTAGTCAGTCGCTGGCCGGCTCGTAAATATATCTGTATATATAAAATATGGCTGTGGCTGCGATCGCTGTTGATGCTTGGTGCGATATAAACCATATTTTAATTACACTTTGGTCTGCGGAATGTCGATTGTCTCGGTCTGGGTCTCCGATTGTCGTCTGATTGTCTGTTTCTGGGGTCGAGCTTTTGGAGATGGAAGTTCGGTAGCTATAATATCTTAATCACAAACAAAAAACCTTACAAAATATATCTTTGCTACACAATTATTTTTCCCAATTGATTCGTTAATGATTTCTCAATTAAATAAACTTCTAACCATAGCTTGCCACCTCTAGAAGCGATCTTATCTGCCTTCTTACTCATGACTTCACACCTAAAGCCAGCTGATGACTAAATTATGGCCCAAGACTATACGAACTCTTGGGTCTTATCTCTTCCCTGGCCCCCAGATAATACTGTATTTATATACTCCCATAATTGCTTTCAACTTGGGCCATTCGAGTGTCGCGTATCGCTTCTATCTAATCTGGGCCCGAGTAGAGTTCATCGGAGGAAACCAAACTAAGCCCACAAAGTAATTCAAAGCTCAATTGTTTGCACTTGATTTGCCTTAATTGGCCGCAAAGTTTTCCAGCGTGAGAATAGACGGTGATTTAGTGAGTTCTCACATCCGGTGGGTTTTTGAGAGTTCTGTTCTCGTTGTGGACCGAAAGTAGAGTACATAAAGCTGACAACGGAAGTGAGTGAAGATCAAAGCGAGGGGAAATTAAAGGAAAATAAATGGAAAGGTTTGGCTGTGAATCGGAACAAAGAAAGTTTTGTTTTCGATTTTAAAGAAGATGAAAAGTGAAATTAAGAGTGGTTCCTAGGGCGTTTCTATAGATAATTTTTTAGGAGTAAACTTACCGACTCGCGGGTTTGCAAATTTCTGCCTCGCCTCTGCCGGCCCACGTATAAGCCCAATGTTTACATTTGCTTCGAATACTTAACGAAGTTTTTAATTAAAGATTTTCTCAAAAATATTAATATTTATATTAACCCACTGACGACCTAGATTTAGGGAAAAACATAATGGTATATAGCTCAATAAAAATCGAAAGTTTGCTTACCGAAAACAAGCCATTGTGACGTCTCCAGAAATAGATTCTATTGTCATTGGACCGGCATTTTATCGCGATGAACAACGCGCTCCGGCTAGATTTACGAGCTTCTCCGACAACTTCGTGTCTGGCATAGACAATGTGGAACCCGCGATGATCTCGAGACCCCTTTATCGGATCTCGGCCCTCGGAACCACTCCCCATAGCCCCAAAAACCTCTTGGGCTACGCAAATATTTGTCTATTTTTAGCTGCTCTTTGCTGCTTTGTCTCCTTCGTCTCCGTCTCTTTTTAGGTGCCTTCGCTTGGTGCTTATTAATGGGCTTTGCTGTGGCTTCTTCTTCTACTCTGGGGGTCTGCGATCTCTAGGGTCTTTGCGGCGTTTGGATTGTGGTAAAAACTTTGGGGCCAAAACTATGTGCGCCGCACATGTGGAACACGTTTTGGCGGGGGTCTCGACTGTGGTTTCTTTGGAACCTTTGAAGAGGGCGATGCTTTGGCTTTATTACCGAATGTTTACAGGTGTCTTATGCAACAGAGTTCAACAGGTGGACAAATAAAGGCCAGAAAAGATTGAAAAGAAAACCGTTGAGGAGAGGCGAGAGTGAGATATTATCTGGGGAGGAAACAGCACAGTTGAAAGTGTTAATGCATAATGGGGAAAATTAATTTGCATATCTTTTTATTACGGTTTTTATTGTGTAATATTCATCGAACTTCAGACACTGATTGCTTGATTAAATTGTATTTACGCATAAAGAGATATCTTCAAATTGGTTTCATATTTTGCGACAGTGTCTTAATTCTAAAAATAGATTACAAATAAGTAATCCTTGTCTAATATCGTACAAAAACCCCTTAGGCTCGCCCTTTCCATGCGGAAACTCACGTTGTAATAGCCAGACCTATAAACCTGAATGTTAATGCCAACGCAAACGGGTGGAAATTCGCCATTTCCTCAAATGAATTGGCTTGAAAGGCGACCGAGGACTGCGAGTGCCCGCCCGAGTATCTTCCTTAACTTTTTTAGCGCCTTTTTAACGGCCTTTCAGTGCAGTCCCGCGTTCCATTTTGCATGCAGATCGTGTGCTGAAATTAGCATAAAGGGGGAAACAGTCAAGCCGTGAGTCATAAAGCAAACGAACATTCGTTTTAATGGTCAGCACATGAAAGCGTTGAGACCTCTGCGCCATTCATTACTTAATTATGCAAGTAATATATCTGAGATTCGGACAGGGCCTTAAAAATATTTATTAATAGTGAAGAATCTAAGAAGTAAGCTAGAGAAGTAGCCTTATAAATTGCTAAAATTATAAATCTAAGAAAATAAAATGTAATAAAATAAGCTTCACTTTAAATAATAAATAGAGAGCACAGTATAGAGTTAATCGAACTTAGATTTATACATTAAACTAGCCGGGGGCTAAAGTTAATGAAATGATTCATTTCAATGGATAAATCATATCGAAAAACAATCAAATTCAATCTTCAGACTATCGATAATCGTCATTAATGGCCTAAGACTTCAATTATGCTTTATTGTAATACTTTTGATGGTCAAACCCCAACATTTCCATTTCCACCTCCTCCCACATTGTGTTCTCCATTTTATTATTCATATTTCCCCACTGTCCCCGCATCTCTTTCGGATCTCTCGCTCCCAAGCGGCTAAATGAACGCTTGCAGGCCAATTTAGGAGTTGGACAAGTCCCACCGCCTCCGACCGCCTCCATGGCGGTGCACTCCACTCCACTCCACCGAGGTGAGCTAGGTGCCCGGTAGATTTGCATACAAATATGGCCCAAGAGTGTTTTTCGCGACTAACTTCGTATGAAAATTTGATTGCGGCGCGATTAGAATCGTGTTCATTGTTTATAATGCAGCGTTTGCCGTTTGCCGTTCGGGAGTCGTTGACCAGAGCTATGGAATTAAGTAATATTTGCATTGGTAATTATTGTAATTTCCCCTCTCCCTCGCCTCACAACCTTTGCTATTATGTAGTTAGCTGTCTGCCGGTTACGGTTGCTTTTAATTGTCGTTTACAGTTTGTAGTCTCGCTTTGTTTGCCTGTTTGCTTGGTTACCTGGCGGGGCAGCAGTGGGTGTGATATGAGATATGAGATTCTAGGGTCTGATATGCACCGCTCTCGGGTTCTTTAGGAGTCTTAATTATGCTAACGCTATAGAGGGGGTACTTTCATCACCGCAAGTGTGTGTTGCAACTTCTGACAAGTCCCAGAGTTATTATGAACCGAAATGGTGGGCGATAATGTACGGGAATAGTAAACAAAACTGTGCTATGGCTTGAGATAATGCGAGTGAGTAGCATAAATTAATTTAAAGTAATCTAGCAGATGTAAAAGATTTAGAATTACTTCGCTTAAAATTTTAATCTTTACTAAAATATAAAATTTAAATAAGAACACAAGACATACAAAAGAAGAAGTATTATTAACACAGAATTTGTATTGTGGCTTAAACTAATGTCTATAACATTAAGAAATTCCTAAGAGAAAGTAGAGAAGTTAATTAGAATGATTAAATAATTTAAAACATAACATTTTTACTCTTAAAAAACTCCCAATTTGGAGAAAATTCAAACCTATGTCAGAAATATCAGCCAAAAACAGCTTAAGTGATGAGAATAAATGATGCTATTGCAATCCCAGAGTTCAGAAAACAAATGATCACTGATCACGACGTCTCCAGTTCTCCATTTAATGCACCTGCACAGCCCAAGCTTACAGAGGTGGGTCAAAGAAATGTCTGTAGGAAATGAATCCATATTAGAGGCGATCGCCGTGCAATTCGCTTTCATCTTCTTAATGGCTTTTTGCCTATAGTAGCAATAATACCCATCATTAGTAGAAGGAAAATGAGAAACGAATAAATGCATCCACGCTAATTATGCTGCAGCCCCATGAGGTGGCTCTGTCCGAACATAATAATAATCATCATTTCATCTCGGCCCATCTATTTTTCCCCTAATTTGTTTGATTTCCTTTCAACTAATGTGCAAAATTTCCTCTTCTCTACCTTGCTTCGTTTCAGTGGAATTAATTTAGATACGTTAAACGAAGCGCTTTTCTTTTATCAAAATAACGAAACAAGTATTTTGCATAAAAGCGAACGGAAATCGAAAGGGACACCGCTAAACCTGAAGGTCATTGTCAAAGAGCGGAACGCCGGCAACGGAACGGAAACAATGCAAATGGAAATGAGAGGAAACCTCGCAGACATGCAAATATCGCATCGGGCCTGAGCTCCACCCCAAATTAGCATAACTTGCTCCCCAAATAAGCGATATATGCACACCGCTCACATGCACCTGGAAATAGCCACCAAATAAGCGGGAGAACAATGGAAATGCCACAGGAAAGCGAAAGGGGAGTCCCAGAATCGGAGAAGAAAGCTGAAGAAGCGATGACAAGCAACCAAGAGACTGAAAAAGCGGCCATGATACGAGGTGGAAATGAAGGATCGGGGATGGAACTGGCACTAGAACTGGAGTCCCCCCTGACCGAAGCCACAACGACCACAACGAAACCCTTGAAATTTGACGGCATCTTTGCCGTGCCAGCCACACCCCCAAACAGGGCGGCGGGGCTAACCACTAAATCGGCCAGCAGTAGCCGCAGCAGTTCCCTCAAGAAAAAGCGACGCGGATCGCGAGGAAATGCAAATGCAAACGGAACAGGAACAGGCACAGGAACTGGAAACGGAAGTGGAGCTGCAACTGCGGCTGGCGCCAATGGCGGCGGACAGCTGAACTTTGGCAGCGCCAGTGTTGGCAACGACTTGATGAAGCAATCGCAGTCCATGACATCACTACAGGCTTCGAACGAAGAGCAGCAGGAGCGCCGTGACGTCATTCAGGCCAAGCTGCATTTGGAGCGTCCCTACAACAGCCTCAAGGTGAGTGGAGCCCAAAAAAGGCAAATGGAATGAAAATATGGGGATATATACAGGTATCTCTGAGAAAAATGAGTGTGTGCGTGCATAAATTTGCAATTGATCGTTTAAGCAAGTCCGATGTGGAAATACACTTTCAAGGGGATAGTTATTGTAATGAGGAATATCGAAAACGAATTTTTAAAATTTCGAAATAAAAGTTTTATGGGAAAAAGATTAGGGACAGGCATGACAGGCACACGAAGTTCTACTCATGACATGTCTTTGTAAACGCCATTACGGTCACACTAAAAAAAAATCACATGTGAACTATCGATATAAACCACATGCAGCTCAGTCGGCATTTTTTATCGATACGAAAAGAGAATGGGGCGGTCACTAGTTTGCCAACGATGACAGGAAGATTTTAAAAAAAGAAGAAAATTCAAGTGTTACAAATCTAGACTTAATTGACTATTTTTGGTGTGAAGTTTAACTTAAATTTTGTATATTGTGCTGTTTATTTTAGTTATATTTCGTATGCCAACAATAATTAAAAGATAAGTCTAGTTTATAAAGCCCCAGAGTATGTAAAGTTCGTTTTGTTTATTTAAGTTAGCCAATTCCTGTTCTTCTCTTGGAGTGCGTTCCACACGCTAACGAGTTTTTGGTCTCTTAAAATGACAAGCGGCCGTTAGAATTCGCTCTTCAGTTATTTCTTGTGTCAACGGAAATTGCTTTAATAAATTATTAATAAATATGCCGATTAGCATGCCTCTTGTGGCTGCAGCCAAGCCGTAACGGTTACGGTGTTACCTTGGCGCCACTGGCAGCGAATGCAAATTGCTAATTTATGCCAAAAACTGGAAAAATGCATAATCTATTCTTCCTAAACGCAGGCGGAAAATGACCACATTCCCGAGGAATAAACATTTACTGTAAAGCGTTAAGCGAGGGAAAACCAGTGTAGTTGTAAGCCTAAATACTGGCTAATTGAGCTTAATTAATAAATGCATCACTCTAGTTCCTAATGAATGATAATTTTACCATTTTCGTCTACTGAAGAAGGTGTGACCGAATCGCTTACAACTAAATCTTATCAGCGGGTGCCGAGACAAATATCTAAATACCAAATTGTTGTTGGTGGCCCCGTTCTCACAGGCATCAAAATATACACTTGATTGCCCCGATAAAAATCTGTTGAAATTTACAAGACCGCACACTGATTTTCAAGGCCTACCCCAGGTGTCGCAGCCTGCATATTTTTACAGTTTACTTTGGCGCAGACTTTTGTTAGTCACTTTGTGGGCAGAGGTTTTTTTTTTTTGGTCCCCCGAAAAGCCCGACGGCTGGTGCCGCTGCTTACTCATTTAATCAATTACTCAAATCAGCAGAAACAGCAACCAGCTTCGAATCATTCCGTCAATACTACCTCCGCTCCGATTTCGATTTCAGTTTTCAATTTCGATTTTCAATTTTGTTTGCTTTTCGGGATTACGATGGCATTACGCGCTGTGTAAATGAGGAATTTCCTTGCACAAATGCGACTTTCTTGGACAAACTACGAAATGCATTA
The DNA here is from genome assembly GCA_008042795.1 of Drosophila asahinai. NCBI lineage: Eukaryota > Metazoa > Arthropoda > Insecta > Diptera > Drosophilidae > Drosophila > Drosophila asahinai. The sequence continues at coordinate 25,396 of VNJZ01007371.1, read as the reverse complement.
ATTAATTGCGCGCGCTTGGCAATTTGGAGCGAAGAAAACCAGTTTCGGAATCGGAGTCTGATTCGGATTCGGAGGCTAAGAGAGACGCCCAAGATGGCCAGGCATATTGTTTCGCCCGTATTTGGCCCGCCTCAAATTACTTATTTATTAACAACTTTTAGTGGTTGCCTGCCTGCCTGTTGCTATTTTTTTTTTTATGTATTTCGGTATTTGTCACTTTGGTAGCTTTATTTTGATTTGTGAATTGCTTAATGCCATATTTAAATAATTACCTAATCAGCTAGATTTGGGAATACATTTATAGTGGCTTCCTGAACTTGGTTAGAACGGAAATTGGTAAAGGGGAACAGAAAATTCTTATAAGTTTATTTTAATCTCTGTACTTACTCGGTACTTAAGTATTTATTTACGTATTTATTTCAAAATCATAAATTAATTTATTTCGTATTTTTTCGAAGTTATTTATATTGACAATTATTACGTTTACTTCTTCCGTCTTTGCGGAAGAGATTTATTTGTATTTTGTAAATAAGACGTTGCTGTCAGAGTCAGTGCTACTTTAAGTCGTTTTTTAAATTTCAGTTTTTACATGTGCAGCTTAGAGCTGGAATAAAATCAATTCTCAGTGCAAAGAAAGAAATGATTTCATTTTCCATTGATGATTTCATTTTCAAAAGCCATTGATGATGAATGGTTCACGATACATCGATTCTACCAAAATAAAACCGATTCTTGAACAAAAAAAAAAAAAAAAAAAAAAATCGATGGTATCGATATTGGAATCGATTTTTTCCCAGCTCTAGCTAGTGTAGCTATCAAATTTCAATGCCCATAGTAGAGGAAACCTGAGCTAAGATATAATTTTGCTTTCAGTCTCGTATGCGAAACATACACATTATTTACTTGGCATTTATTCATTTTAATTTTATTTAGGTATATCAACATTTATTTTCATTTTTATTTGTTTATATTTTCCTAATTTTCCCAATGGACATTGTTTTGCTCGAAAGGAAGTTGTTTGTTTTATTTGATTTTATTTTTATTATCATTTTATATTATTCATTTACTTGTGGTCTTTTTCTGCCGAAAATCAGGATGGGTAGTCGGTTTTGGGAGAGCTTCGTCTTCTTTACCGTATCCATGTGGTGACAAGGAATGTTTTGGTAATCGCATATATTAATTTTAATTTTATTTAGGTATATCAAAATTTATTTCCTAATTTTTCATATGGACATCGTACAGTTCCGAAGAATGTTGTTTGTTTTATTTATTTGTTTTTATTTTTATTATCATTTTATATTATTTATTTACTTCTGATATTTTTCTGCCGAAAATCAGGATGGGTAGTCGGTTTTGGGAGAGCTTCGTCTTCTTTACCGTATCCATGTGGTGACAAGAAATGTTTTGGTAATCGCATATATTAATTTTAATTTTATTTAGGTATATCAAAATTTATTTCCTAATTTTTCATATGGACATCGTACAGTTCCGAAGAATGTTGTTTGTTTTATTTATTTGTTTTTATTTTTATTATCATTTTATATTATTCATTTACTTGTGGTCTTTTTCTGCCGAAAATCAGGATGGGTAGTCGGTTTTGGGAGAGCTTCGTCTTCTTTACCGTATCCATGCGGTGACAAGAAATGTTTCGGTAATCGCATTTATTAATTTTAATTTTATTTAGGTATATCAAAATTTATTTCCTAATTTTTCATATGGACATTGTACAGTTCCGAAGAATGTTGTGTTTTATTTATTTGTTTTTATTTTTATTATCATTTTATATTATTTATTTACTTCTGATATTTTTCTGCTGAAAAGGATGGGTATAAAATTTTAATTTTATTTAGGTATATCAAAATTTATTTACTAATTTTTCATATGCACATTGTACAGTTCCGAAGAATGTTGTTTGTTTTATTTATTTGTTTCAATTTTAATTATCATTTTATATTATTTATTTACTTGTGTTTTTTTTCTGCCGAAAATCAGGATGGGTAGTCGGTTTTGGGAGAGCTTCGTCTTCTTTACCGTATCCATGTGGTGACAAAGAATGTTTTGGTAATCGCATATATTAATTTTAATTTTATTTTGGTATATCAAAATTTATTTCCTAATTTTTCATATGGACATTGTACAGTTCCGAAGAATGTTGTTTGTTTAATTTATTTGTTTTTATTTTTTATTATCATTTTATTTTATTTATTTACTTGTGGTTTTTTTCTGCCGAAGAACAGGATGGGTAGTCGGTTTTGGGAGAGCTTCGTCTTCTTTACCGTATCCATGTGGTGCAAGGAATGTTTTGGTAATCGCATTTATTAATTTTTAATTTAATTTAGGTATATCAAAATTTATTTCCTAATTTTTCATATGGACATTGTACAGTTCCGAAGAATGTTGTGTTTTATTTATTTGTATTTATTTTTATTATCATTTTATATTATTTATTTACTTCTGATATTTTTCTGCCGAAAAAGATGGGTAGTCGGTTTTGGGAGAGCTTCGTCTTCTATACCGTATCTCCATGTGGGGAGAAGGAAGGTTTTGTAAATAGTAACTTTTGAAATAATTAATGTTATGCATATTAATTTTTTTTATGTTTATTTTGCTTGTTATTTATTATTTTTTTAATAATTCTATGATTATTACTATTAATAGTGACGCTTCTGATACTGCTGTGGTATCTGCTGTGGTATCTGGTACTAATTTACCGATTATAAACTTGAATTTATTTACATTTTTATTTGTTTATATTTTCCTAATTTTTCATATGGACATTGTACAGTTTCGAAGGATGTTGTTTGTTTTATTTGTTTTTATTTTTTATTATTTTATATTATTTATTTACTTGTGGTTTTTTTCTGCCGAAAAGGATTGGTTAGTCAGTTTTGGGAGAGCTTCGTCTTCTTTACCGAATCTCCATGTGGTGAGGCTTATGTAGTTGTTGGCTTTTAGTAGCCAATATAGCTTTTTGGACTTACCATTTAGTTTGTTCATTTAATTGTTTTATTTATTATTATTTGTATTATTTTTTTTATATTATTTATTTACTTGTTAATTCCAAAAATTTTAAACAAGACAAGACAATATTATTCGAAGAAAACACTTTTTAGCTTCAAGAAAAAAAAATATGGATCAAATTTTCCCTTGGAAATTTTTGAGAGCTCAAAAAGGACACGTCCGTACACGTTGACAGTATTATTACTAAAATAGCTTTACCTACTGAGCTAGGAAACCCCCTCTGTAGAAAAGTATACAAATAATAAAATAACTAATGCTATACATATTGATTTTTTTTTTAATTTGCTCGTTGTTTATTATTTTTTTAAAAATGCTACGATTATTACTATTAAAAGTGGCGCTTCTGATACTGCTGTGGTATCTGCTGTGGTATCTGCTACTAATTTATCGATTATAAACTTTATTTTTGTTCAAGTATTTCCTAATTTATTAATTTTGTATCATTTTTTTTATGGACTATGTGTGTTAAGTATGTTTTCTTATGAAAAATATAAATTAGTGCAATGGTAATTACTGCTACTGGTACTGCGTGATTTGGAGCTACAATTTTCACTTAAAACTGAGAAGAGAAGTGTGATGTCAAAACATAATAGCTTATTTTATTTTAATTCTTAGTTTTATTTTAATTCTTTTAATTTAATTTTTTTAATTTAATTTTTTTTTTTTAATTTAATTTTTTTTTTTTAACTAAACTTCAGGTAACATAGTTTTAGCAAAGTAAAATGTTTTTTATTTGATTTATATTATTTACAACATTTTAGGTTATATTAAACTTTGTATCAGGAATTGAGAACATACAAGCTTTACACGACCTTGACAGTTTAACGCGTGTTTGGTTAAACTTTTTACACAAAATGTAAAATATGTGAAGGGCAGAGTGCGCCACCCACATGATTTCCCCTATTAATTTAACTTGATTTGAGCTTCATTTCGTCTTCTAGTTATTTTTTTTTGATATTATTACTAGCTAGATTTTTTAAAACCTTTCATTGTTTTTTCAGAAAAACTCGCAGAGCAGCAATAAAATGCACCGCTATTCCTGGGGCAGCGGCCACAGTCAGTGTAGTTCCACAAGTCTCCACAGCAGCGCCACCTTGGGCCTGGGCTCCTCAGGCAAGGACGACCTCTGGGCGGCCATTCAAACGAACTACAATTATATTATGGACACGAACCTCTTGGATACCTGCAAGGAGGCGCGTTGTGAGATAGAGGGCGCTGCGACAGTGTTGGAAAAGTCCAGCGAGTGTTGCATGAAGGTGAGTGGCGCCTCCCGTGACCGGATGGCGAACTAAACTAAATTTGAGCTCAAAAGTATGCTTCAAATATGTTGTTAATGGCGATTAAAATTAAACTTAATTTAACGGTTACCACTATATTTTTGTATTCTTTTATTTTTTAGATGCTCGACGAGACCCAACGACCCGAGGGTCTTTGTGAGGATCCCAAGGAGTTGCGGCGCTGGCTGCGCGACATGGAGAGTAAATTGGAGAGTTCGCCTACAATTACGGAACTCACTTTGTTTGGCATCGCAGAACTTCAGCGCCATCTAGCAGTACACTCGGTGAGTTAAGGAATTTTCCAAGGCATACTTTAAGGGGCGGATTTTGTGCAGTTTATAAATGTAGCATTGCGTGCTTTTCGGCGTTGTGTTTGGAATGACGTTTTTTGATTTTTTAATAATTTTCATTAAAAAAAAAAAAGTTACTTGCGATCAGTAAAAGTGTAACAAAACATGGAGTAATAAACACTCGAAAAATGCAATTTTACGCATTTTATTTTCTCACTTTTTCCTCAATTTTTTTATTTTTGTAGCGCCCAATGACTTGTGTTTTTTGCCCCGATTTCCTTTGTTTGAGTTTTCCCCCACCGCCAGCGGCTTCCGTTGGTGCGTGCGGCGGCGGCGGCGGATTGTGCAACTCTGGGTCGCTTGGGGATCTCAAGCATCAAAAACCAAAAGAGCAAATCCGTCAGTCATTCTCAAAGCCACTAACTGACTGACTTTCCTCCTCGAAAATCAAGACAACACAACAATGTTCCCTTGTTTCCGCGCTCTTTTTCTTTTCTTATTTTTCGTTACGAAAATTTATTGAGCTGAAAGTGAAAATTGCTGGCAAGTCGGGGAATTGAGATAACCTCCTCGACTGCGAGCCTCTCTGGCTGATAATTGGCATTCGGACGTCTGTAACACCTTCGATCGGGAGTGAATTCGACGTCACTGAATTGCCCACAGATTTGTTTTCTGTTTTTCTGCTTTTCTGCGCTTTTTCGGTTTTCATTTTCTTTTCTTTGATTTAGGGGGATTTTTATCGGAATAATATTGTCTGGAAAACCAGGCTCCGCGATATATTATGTAATTGTGTGTGAGAGAGCTCTTTTTATTCGGGGTGGGAGATCTAAGACGGAAGAGAGTCAAAAGTCCCCGCCTTCGGCTTTGATTTGTGTCGGTTTCAATTGAGCTTTGACCATGACAGAAGTTAATCCCCTCGAATCCATAATGTGGTTGCATAGGAATAGCTGGTAGTTGGAGTTTATGGAGGTGTTAATATGAAAATTGGGGATTAAAATACTGTATTAATTAAGGATGTTTTTAAATATTTAATGGTATATTAAATAGTATAAGGAGAAATCGAAATAAACATTTTTTTAAATAAGGAAATTCATTTCAAGCTGAAATTACACTTTAATATAAAAAGTTCTTGAATATTTAAGGTACAAATATTGGTTTCTAAAGAGAATTTATTTTGATTTTAATTTTTCTACATAAAAATATTCTTACATTAAATTTATAAAATTATATTTATATTTTATTTAAATTTTTAGTTTGTGTAACTTAAGTCTGACACATTTTTCTGCTATCTTTTGGTTTCCTAATAGTTAAGTCCCCTTTAGTTACGTAAAAAAGTCTTTCCCCATTCAATGCCCCAAAAACCAATAACTTTCTTTGTTCATTTTCTTGACCCATTCAGAAATGGTTTCTTTTGTTTTTTGGCTAATTGAAAATTCCTTTAAGGATTTTTTCAATGGAATTCCGGCAACACATTCGCTCTTCCTTCTCCCCGAAAAAAACGCAGCCTGCCACGAGCCAAATGAAAGTAAACAAAAACCAATAACAAAATCGAAAGACTTGGGTTTGCATTGTGGGCAGTTAGCATTTTTTAGGCAAAAAGAGTTGGCAATCACCTGGCTAAGCTCCGAAACTCCAACTGGCTGCCCCTGATTTACGACAATTGTTTTGTCACGTTGTCGATTGGCTAGAGAAGAGCGAAGGAGAGACTCCGACGGCAGCACAAAATGTCAATTGCCCAAAATGGTTAAACATATTTCCAATAAGTTGTTAGGCGTTTGTCTCTGTCAATTGTTTGTGCTCCTCTCTCTCCGAAGGCGGAGACACGCATCCAGTCCAAGCTGTTAACTAGACCAGGCTCCACTTCCAGCGACGCAATCAAGCCCCATGGCTACGCAAAAGGAAAGGATGGAGATCCAGATTGAGATTGCGATTGAGAGATGATCGCCGTGAAGCAAAAAGCCAAAATTTGTCAGCTGCCGGACCATGTCTCAGTGTTCGTAACGAGGCGTTCCCCTAGGAGCTGACTGCAATCTCCTTTTTAATTGAACACCACAGCCCCAAAACCGAGCGAGGCCCAGTGAGAATAGCTCGATGGATTTGTCTGAAACTTGGCATATATTTGTATTTGGAGGAAATAAGGCTGTGGGAAAAGATGGGAGATAATTAGACGAAGGAGTATCGAGATACCTTAAGATTTTTCACCCATGTTTCATAGAAATTTAGAGACATGCAAACTGGGGAAACGGCCTCCGTTGTAACCTTAATTGGTGATGTTTTTGGTTTTCCTGATAAAAATCGCTTACAACTTTTTGGGGTTTTCTCTTAACCCCTCTGCGCACCTGTTGGGTTGCCACAATGGGTTAAGCATTCGCTGTTCTGGCCAAGTGAAGTGTAAACAATCATGTTGCCTGTCGCCACTACGCCGAAAGGATGTCTTTGTTTCCGATCCGAACCTGGAACTGAAACGGGAGGAGGAGGCGAAGGTGGAGAAGGAGGCGGCCTCCGAAAATGGTCAAGACAAGCAGCGGCAGCAAAGCGCGACAAAGCGAGAAAATAAGTTTGTTTTTTCGCTTTCTTCGCTGGAAAAGCGGGCAGAGCTGGCCGGAAAAGTGAAGGTGGCGCGGCGCAATTTAGAGTCTTTACTCGGACCGCGCGATTAGCTAAGAGACAGTCGCGACCATAATCGCAATGACAATTCCGCTTTCGTGTTGTGCGGGAGTCGAGGAAATGCTCCACTTTATGGCAGTCATAATTCCATGTTTCGCCCCGATGGGATTTCGATTCGACTCGCTCCGGGATTTGCGGCCTGTGTTGTCCGATTCTATCGAGCGGAGTGTCCATTGTGTTGGCCCCGCCAGATTTGCATAACAATTGCCGGCGCTGTAAGGCTGTAACCTTTCGCCCAGCTCAGACTGGGACTGGGACCATATGGCCAGTTGCCAGATGCTGGTTGCTGGTTGCTGGGCGGCAATAAAACATCCAAACCACCGAATTAGCCAGGGAGTAGTTAGCCCCACTTGAAATTCAGTTGCGATCGCAGCCTCAGCTCAGTTATAGTTCAACTTTCGTTGAGCGTTAAGTGAACCTTAAAATAAACTTTCCATTTTATTTTCCGTCGTCTGGGCCTAACTGAATCGTAATTGCATTGAAGTGCAGTCTGCGGGTGGTTGGTTCGATTAATATTAAATTTATTAAAAAGCCATATTTAAATTGAATAATTTGTCATAGAAGTGCGTTTACAATTTATAGGGAACTTAAGGAAGAGGAACAGGGTTGGTTCTTAGTTAAAACAAATTAAAGCTAAGCTAAAGCTCATTAAATAATATTTTAAAATAAACTCTAAAGCTGAGTAACAAGTCTATTTTAAGGCTCACTGAGTTCTAACATTTAAAATTAAATTCTAGTAAAATTTTGTAAAGAAAACTCTAAATTTTATGTAGATTACAAACTTTCTTGTTAATATTTGCGAGGTAAATGTATTTTTTTGGGGGATTACCGAATACATTTCGGATTACCACGTCTGACAGCCAATCTCTCACTCCACTTCAATCAAAACACAACAAATCCAAAGGCAGTCCAATCTCATTATCGCCAACAATCGGTTTATAAGACCTTTCTCTACGTCTCCACTTCTTCAGGCCCAGAAACACGCCCAATTTCATGAGTGAACAACACACGACAGGGAAAATGGGAGATAGAGAGCGATCTCAAGTTCAATTGAGTTTCACTTTCCTTCGTGATTTAAATTAACAATTAAAGCGGATAATTAACAAAATGAAAACAAAAGCAGGCGGCCAAAGAAAAATATTATTACAAACGAGTGGATAATTTATCAAATGAACTGTCAGTCCCTGGATAAAGTCATTACCACAGACAACAAAAGCCACACAAAGGCCAGACAAGCCCCCGAAAAAAAACCAAGCCATACCGCAGACTACGTCACATGTGAAGCGGATCAAATGATTTCGTCATAATCGAGCAGAAAATTACTATTTTTTCCCCTCTAATAGAGAAATAAAATTGTATTTTGAGCTTAATTTCATAGAGCCAGAAAGGAAGTGGTTGAGCAAGCTGACTGAAACTAAAAAAGGAAATTGGGGGCTACATTAAGAAGAAAGAGTTGACAATAAATCGCTTTTCCAGCCATCGAGCAGCCACAAAAAAGTCCCAAAAGCATGAGCACCAAGCTTACTTTCCAACTTTACAATTTATTTTTATATTTTCTCAGCTTATTTCGGTTTGGTTTACCGAACCATTTGAGTTGAGTTTTTCTAGCCAGCCGAAAAACAATGAAAAATTCATGTACAATCCATTCAGGTTCATCATTAACACGGAGATCGAACGTCGAGCAGGGAAAAAAGGGGAAAGGCAAAGGCTGACTTTAAGCGGGATTCGGAGGAGGCTTTGTCGCCGCTTTAATTGGCTCAAATTAAAGACGAGCCGGGATGGCGCAGCAGCTGGAGGAGGCGTTACTGTGTATTCCGCTGATTAATGAAGAAATTTTTCACTCGGCTCTTCAGCCTTGCTAACGACTCTGACGACTATTCGCGAGGTGAAAATTAAATTTAACAAAATGCGCCATTAAAATATCAATAAAAGTCCAGGGAGCCGTAAAGTGTGGAAAATGGAAAGTGACGGCCATGAAAGGGAGTTACTTGGTCCATTGTTTGCACGGAAACGCGTTAAATATAATTGTTAATTTATATTTATGTATGCAGTCGGGGTCGGTATTTATTTTGACATAATATCCATAGGTGGAAACTGCTTCAAAACTGTCTTTAATAGCTATTAACCTCCTAGACAAGGATTCAATGCCAATAAAACTTCAAAAGATATTCCTTTTTAAATTTAGTTTGTCATTTATTCATTTCCAAATCAAAGTAATCAGTAATTCCCCATCTAACCGTGGTAGATGTGGTGGCCATAGGTGGGCACGGCGTAGGATTTCAAAACGGGAACATTGTGGACCACGGGCACATGCTTTACAACCGAGACTTGGCTGACCACTGGGACGTGCTTGACCACAGGAACCTGGTGCACAACTGGGACATGCTTCACCACGGGCACCGAGGAAGCCACCGAGACCACGCCGTAGTGGGGCTCAATGTAGCTGGGAGCAGCGAAAGTCATGGCCACCAGGGCGAGGATCACGGCGATCTAAACGGATATTTATTTATCAATAAACAACCGAACTTTCGGATGTGTTATGCCTTTTTTATACTTACAAAACGGAACATCTTGTGGATTGTAGTATTTTCTGAGAACTTGAGCTGGTGACACTTGTGTGCTGGTCGAGTGACTGTTGATGATTGACCCTCCGCGGCATCATTATATATAGTTAACACCTGAGCCGAAAATCCGAAAATAGACGCGAAATGACTTCTGTTCGAGCGCCACGCGCCAAACCAGTTTAATTATCTTTAATTTTGGGCATCTTCTGCGGCTTAATGCGCATTCTAATTCGCCTCCACCGATGTCCGGCTGCGAGCTTCCCGTTATCGGTCGAATGCCTAACCTTTGGACATAATCCCCATTCAATAACTCTCCAATTGTGCCGCCTCTCCATCCGTCCATCCGTCCGCTTGTTTACGGCCCAAGAAGACCTTTGTCATTATATCGATCGGCTTCACGCGCTATTGATGATGCTCGGCGAGAACCAAGGTCAAGTACACACAAAAAAGACCTATATGAAGACACCTACCTCTGCTGCCACCTCTGGGTCACCGGATAAGTCCATTCTCTCAATTAAAATAAAGAATTATACGCAACAATCGATGGCTAAACTCGTTTGCTCGGTCAGCAGATTGAACAGTCATTATTGTCGAGGTGCCTTTTGGCTATATAAAGTGACCGATCCGTTGGTCAGCCATCAACAGTGAATCGGCCAGCACACAAGTGTCACCTGCTCAAGTCTTTCGTTTGAAATTTGTACAAACTCTTAAAAACATCAACATGTTCCGTTTCGTAAGTATATGAGAAGGCATCCCTGGGAGTCTCTGGTTAAAAATAAATAAATATTCCTTTAGATCGCTGTGATCCTCGCCCTGGTGGCCATGACTTTCGCTGCTCCCAGCTACATTGAGCCCCACTACGGCGTGGTCTCGGTGGCTTCCTCGGTGCCCGTGGTGAAGCATGTCCCAGTGGTGCACCAGGTCTCTGTGGTCAAGCACGTTCCAGTGGTCAGCCACGTTCCAGTTGTGAAGAGTGTGCCCGTTGTCCACAATGTTCCCGTTCTGAAGTCCTACGCCGTGCCCACCTATGGCCACCACATCTACCACGGTTAGATGGGGAATTACTGATTACTTTGATTTGGAAATGATTAAATGACAAAATAAATTAAAAAAGGAACATCTCTTGAGTTTTTAGCCATCATTATGGTTACACTATATCTTTTATGGGACCTCATAAAACGCAACTACAAAGCAGTTGCGCCTCCATCTGCTCAACTTTACACATCTATTGAAGTTTTGCCAGCCACAAGGCATTATTTTCGCATTTCGCATTTCGCATGTTTCCCCCCAAAAAGCCATTAGGTTCTCCCATTGAATTGGCTTTCGTCTCATTCGATTGGAAATTCTTCACACCGAAAATCTGGCACACAAATGTGTTTTCCGCAGTTCTTTCCTCGCACTTTGCCTGCAGTTTATTTGGTGCGGATCGAGTGATAAAAGCCAAATGTGCTGCGTTCCAGGCTAGTCGGGAGATGGAGATGCATGGGCAAACGCAACCAGGTTCGGGATTGAGTCTTTGGCCTGACGGAAGGTGATTAATGATGACGGGGGGAGCGAATGGGGAATGGGTCTCCTATCCGTGAGATACTCTCTGAACGGTAGTTAAAATCTGCCCAGCACGCGAGCCACAGAGTGAAATGCTAGCCTGGCATTGAAAAGCTTCTAAGACCCCGCTCCGGGTGACCCACATTCGCTAGGGAATTGTTAACTGCAATTTAGTAGCTCTGCGAAATCCGCTAAGTGTATTTTATTGTTTGCCAATTGCTGCTGCTGCTGTCTTTGTCTTGTTAACGCTTTTTATGGCCGCTTTTCGGCGGACTCTATTTGTCGAGTCTTTCTCCCGCTTGGCTCTATGCAGATGTATCTCTCAGATACATTCATTAACTTGTTTGCAGCTGGCGGGGCCCGAGCTCCCCCCTCGCAGGTGATTTATGCTTTGTCCAGCTTTTGCCTGTGTATTTAGACATTTCCTATGTGTTGTCACCTCAATTTTTCCCCCACTCCAGGCACTTGCTCAACTTTTCTTTGCTTTTTTCCCTCTCTTTTCGGCTAATTAAAATAACTAGGTAATTGTGCAGTTATGAGGAGTGGCGGACCTCGAATCTGGGATCTCTCTGGCTCGCTAGCTCGTTATGACTGACTATGAATATGCATTGGCGCTTGATGAGATCCCCCCTGCTCTCGGGCAGCTGCTCGGCTTCTTCTATTCCTCGGATCGGATAGTTTTTATGGAAGTTGCAGGCGTGCCCAGGCAATTAGTTTGCGGCCAGGCCCTTCGATAGATGAGTGCGAGCCTTCAGGGCTATTTTAGCACGTTGTCGGGCGGGAATCGAGAGGGATCGGGATCTGGTGGGAGGCAGGACAAACTGCCTCAATCAGGCCAAACTAGTTCTCCACACCCAGCGGATGGAATGGAATGGAGTCCCATCATAAATAGAATAACTTACGGGCAGTTTGTGACTTTAATAGTTCGCACTTTAATAGAAGAAGTCTTGATAGTTGGCGAACCTCTGATAACCAGAGAAGGAAAACCCTTGTAATTTAACTTTCAACGCCCTTGTTGATTACCAAACTCACTCGTTAACTTGATTACGTCTAAATACATTTGAAATAAAGCCGAGAGTGCAAATACATAACTACTCTTAACGATCATAAGTTCAGAGTTAAGTATTACGCTTGGCAGCAACAAGTAATTATAATACTGAAACTCACTCACTGCTCTCTTTCTTTCCTTGCCAAGGCTGATATAATTCAGATCAGATTCCAGATCACTTCTCCTTCAGTTCTAAATTAAACCCAAGCTCAGTTAACAATCTTTCTCTGTGCACATATTTTTATAGCTCAGAGCTTAGTCTCGAGTGGAAAACCTGGCCGGCTGGATGTCATTCGTTGGTGTTCGTCGTTTGGTGTTTGGTGAACAAATAAGGGAAAGACTTGCACACACGTTTCCTACTCACTTCTTGGCTTCAGCGGCTTCTTGGAAAAGCGGGGCCGGCGCAAGAATCTCTTCTATTTCCTTGGGAAATATCTCTGGCATTCGAGTGCCTTGTGCGTTGTCTTTGATTCCGATATCGAGTCGAAGCTGGAGCTGGAGCTGGGGATTGTTCCTGCTCTCGTTTCGATCCGCCGAGATCTCTTCAAAAGGCAGTCGTTGCTCTGTGATCTACTTTATACTTTGCTTTGTAGCTTGAGTGCTTGAGTTTGAGTTGGAGTTTGGTTTGGTTTGGAGACGCGTGCGAAGACCGCAAATCGATGCAGGAAATCCGATTTGTGGTAAAAGTTTTTCTCCGCTTTTCCCCCGCTTTGGGCTTTTGTAAGTTGGCCGTTTAAAGTAAGCTGAAATATGTGCAAAACGCTCATGTTGTTGTGGGGCTTCTGGGAAATCAAAGCCGGTGGTCTGGAGTCGCGGAAAAGGTGGGCGATGGGCGACGAGAGATGGCTGATGGTGGCCAGGTGTTAAGGGTTGTCGGAGGTTAATAGTCGTTCAACGTCAGCGGGGTCAGTGGCTTACCAGAGTCTAAGGATATTTGAGATGGAGCCGGGCAGTAGAGAAAGCATTAAGTCTGTCATTGTAACCAAGAAGGTTAGCTTAACTACATTTATCTTTAATGATATATATAATTTACAATTTAAATCGTTTCCCTTAACACCCGCACATAAGGAAAAGAAAGTCAAATGCCAAAGAAAACTCTTCGTTAACCCCAACACCTGTGCCTTTAGTTTTATGGCCTGTTCGAGCAAATAAAAACTTATTGCAGGTCATCGAATACATGCACTTAATTAAATTGAAGTCTTTACTCCAGCCTAACGAAGAAAGTCGAAGATATTTGAGCTTCAAGACCCGAGACACTTGCAACTGAGACTTACTCACCACTCTTTACCCTGAATAAAGATCTGGTCTTTCTTCGCGTCTCCGACGATCGTCATTAAGGCAAATCCGCAGAGCCCCCAAAGACAATCTGATCGATTTATGCAAATGATCCTCTAATCTCGGAGCGAGCCCCTCTGCAATCGCGAAGAATAACAATTCGTCATTATGGCAAACAAAGATTGAAGACGAGGACTGAGACGAAGACTGAGGCAAAGTCGAAGCCTGGTTTTCACCTCCATCTGGCTCTGGCTCTGAGCATCTAATGATGTTTACCTCATTTATCCTGATCCGCTGTGATCCGCTTGTAATCAATCCGATCCCAGCCAGGGGCAAGTTCAAGCTGCCATCGCCGCGATAGTCGCATCTCATCCTTGCCACTCCACCAGAGGCCTGAGTGGGTGGCTCATCACATCCCATCACCGAGGATCTTTATGATCTTTATGGGGGGATCTGCCGTTATTCCAGGCACAGCTGCAAAATAAGAGGCGACTTCAACACTCGACGACGGCCTTAATGCAAAGTGCCGCTCCGAAGAGAGTGCGTGGGTGGGCCCACACACTCCGAGGCTCCAGCTCCAGCTCCACTTTGGGATCTGCACTCGGAGAAAAATAACATAAAAATGTAATTATATTTATGAGCCAAAAACTAAGGAGATCAAAGCATTGCAATATTAGTTTTTTCATAATAAGAAACTCTAGGAAACTCCAATTTTGTATACAATTAAATTTAGAAAATCCTAAATGCATTTTCCCAGTGAGAGATTTGTGCTTCATTAACACTAGCTCCCTTGGCTCCTTTCCCTGAGTCTCTCGTTTTGTTTGCCGCAGTTTTTGACACCAAACTTGGCGTCACTTCAAAGGCCTGGCGATTAATCTTGAGCGGGGAGCTGGGAGCTGAAACCTCCGAGCTTGAGAGCTGGAGAGCTGGGCATATATATTCCAGATCCGGTCGTGCCTGCAATTTGCAGGCATTTTGTTTTGCATTATCCGAGATTCTGTGCTCTGGCACAGCGAACAACAAGCGACTCATTTGCCACTTTCCACTACACTTCACACTTCCCTTGGAGCGAGCGGTGAGCTTTAGCCGCAAATGGAGGAGCCGCCTCATAAATCATCGCCCAGGCCAGGTGGGCGGCGTCCTCCGACGTCCATTATGTGGCAAGAAGTAGGAGCAGGCTTTTCCCCAACTCATTGTCAGCTGCAAAAGTGCCAACGAAATTGAACAAACTTCACGGGTGATTTGGGGCCTGAGATCTGGCCAGGCTTACTCCACATTGTCCGCCAGATTGCCCGGCTGATTGTGGAGCACTGGGTCAAGTCATTCAGTCAGTCAGGCAGTCAGTCGGTGAATTGAAGTGTGAAATTCTATGGAAATTGCTTCATTGTTCGCTGATTGAAATCAATTTGACGTGCGAAAGAGATCCAGAGATCTACTCTCGTTAAGCACTGGAGTTCAAGAGATCAGCGCTCTCGGACAATTTGTATGTGATTAAGATTGGGTAATAATTGCCAGGGAGGCGAAAGAGGAGGAGTCCTCGGAGGTGAATGGGGATCAGCTGGTTGGCTTTGGATTATGGTTAGTCGGTTAGTCGATTCGGTAACCTCGCGTCTCTGGATGGCCGCCATAAATTTTAAGGGCTTGAGGAATTTGGGGTCAGTTAGGTAGTCTCCGAAAATGGGTTCAGGGATCACTGAAGTTTGCCTAGAAGTTGCCTTGAAAATGGCTTAATCTGAGCTGAGCTATAATTTAAGGTGATTTTGGAGAGGGAATTTATCGAGCTTAAGATTTTTGGTGTATAAATATGTTTTTGGATAGATTTTATAATAGTTTTAATTGAACAAATAGAGGAGTTAACCAAAGAATTCAAAAGTGAGGCTTATTGAGAGGTTCCTTTCTCTAAGAAAGGTTTTGAAATGGTAATCAAGTTCGCAAACTCTGCTAATCTCAATTTTAAATTAATTTTCTCACTTCAAACGATCTCAATCAAGGAAAAGTAGTCTATTTTCCCCGATTTCCTGCTTTTCCAGGCCTACTTGAGAGATTTCGCTTCACACTATTCGTTCGGCATCTCAGTGTTCGATACGCTCTACATTATGCAACTCTCGGGCAGAAAGCGTTGCCAATTATCAAATTACCATCGCTTGAGCCAAAGGTAGTTGCTTTCTTCCGAAGACTCGTCTTCCCCGGCTTTGATTTCTCATGACGCTCTTGTACTCACCTTTATGGTCCAATCGATCAGCGCCAATGGGCAATAACTTTGCGGCCAACGCAATGCGGCTGCAGTTCTGCACTTTGATTATTATTTTCATTGCCGCAGCAGAGTTCGGGATATATACATGATGGAAGCCCCTCTTTCTATATCTTTTCACCGCCTCTTTGCTGTTTGTTCGCTGCTGTTTGGGCTCCTGCATTGCTTTTCTTTTTCCATTCTTCCACTGCAGAGCTGTGAACACGCAGAGACCGCTGAAATTGGCCGGGAAAATGCGGAAAATGATGCCTCCGAATGATGGAAAATGGAAAACGCTCTTTCTGTTATCATTTGCCGCTCATCTGGCGAGAACATGAAAGTTGTTGTCGTCTTACAGAAAAGCTAAAGAACTCAAGACCACGAAAAGAAGTGTTCGCTGCGGCACTCGAAGGGGGAAAGTGAGTCCGTAAATCGGTGGGATTACAAGTGTGTGATCAGCAAATAGATGGATGCACTTGGATCATTAAGGATTCTAAAATCAAACTTTTACGAGTTACCAATAAAACATAAAAGTGGGAAATTCAGAATAGAACTCGCCATAGACTCATGGCCATTTGTTTTTCTACTTTTTCTCGTAAAAATATATTTAATTTCCGTTATTACTGGCTGCTTAAGAGTATTTATGGCTTCGCATTGTAAATTATTGGCTATATCCTTGTTGTCTGGCTCACAAGTGGGCCAGAAGCCGCAGCAATTCACTTTTCTGTTTATCATGAGTGGAAATTTAAGTTAGATTCTCTGTTTTTGCGAGGGGAAAGCCGAGTAAAAAGCGGTGGCTCTGGAACAACCGCCAAACTTTCGTATGGTTCATAAAAATCGGAACATAAAATCTTAACAATTAGACATCAAACTAGGTGGCTGCCAGTTTCCTGTAGTTGAAGGCTTCCCTCTCCAAGACTCTCTCTGGCTGAGCGTGTGGGTGGAGAAAGCAACTGTCTTGCGGTTGAACCTCGGGAAAATAAATGGAAAATAATAAAATACAGCAAACAGGGAGACAAAAGCAGACAAAACTGTAAATGCTGCCATCAATTAGGCTTCCACCTCAATGGGGTTGCAACGGGTGCAACGGGGACCTCGGCTCAAGCACGGGACCTTGCGCTTCAAACTTCAATTAAATGCTGAAAGTCGTGCATAGACAATATTTATCAATCACCATTATTCTAACTGTATCTCTAGCTTCGCCAAGACGAACGACGAACTCCACTGAACCGAACTGAACTGAACCGAACTGAGCTGAGCTGACAACGCTGAGAGGCTTCGTTAGGTATTTAAAAAGGCAGCTCAATTTAGAGATGACACTCGGTTTTAAAAGGGAAAATCAGAGCATAATTAATGATTAGAACATTTTATTTATTGCGTCTCTTTAGCACCAGCTCAATCTGGGATTTATTAATAAAAAAGACAGCTCAATTTAGAGATAGCACTTGGTAGGAAAAATCACACAGAGAGAATTTTTAAGGAAAAGTGGACTTCAAATAAGTACTCAAATAACGACCAAGACCATGTGTTCTTACTTAAAGGTGGTTTTGTACTCAGTTTAAGTGCAATTTTTAAGAACAAAAATACTAGCATTAACATTTTTACTACGTTTTTGAGAACTTTTTGCTAAAAGAAAGTGCCAAATGTACTTCACTAAAGAACGAATAAACAGTTCTTAGTTTAACAATGAATAATTCTCAATTACTGGACATTAAATAACACAATTTCGTTTTTGAGAACGCGGATTCTCTATTTCCGGATGCCATAATTCTCTGTGCAGAACTACATTAAAAAAAAGCCCTTGAAATATTAATTTGAATTGCATCTGTAGTGAGAGAGCACACGGGTGCTCAGCCTGAGCACCTCTGCTCTGTTGATATTTCCCCGATCGTGTCACGCACACATCTCTCCGCTGCCGCCCGGCCGAGTCGCAACTCATAACGAACGCAGGGTTCACGCGCAGTTCAGTAGAACGAGCGGTGTCAGATGGAGTTGGAGCTGTAGCTGAAGCTGGAGGAGGTGATTGGTGATTGGCGATCTGGAGTGGGAGCGGGATCCAGGCTGGAAGACTCCGAGAACCGAGGTGGCTGAGTGGGTAAACGGTGGCTGCGGCGGCTCCTTGTGTTGCAGCAAGTTGCAAGTTGCCTCTGCATTGGGTCCGGTGCATGCAACAATGAACTCGCAACTTTTTAACTGTTTTCATCGTCGTCGTCGTCGTCTGTTTGCGATTTGTGAAAGCTTCTGGCTTCCACTTCTGTTTCTGTTTCTGTTTCTTGTAGAATAAGTCTAGTGGAGTCGTCGGAATTGGTAGTGGTCTTTGGTCTCTAGTCTCTGGTCTTGGCTTGATGTTGTTATGGCTCAGTGGCTCAGAGGCTCAGAGCAAGCAGAGTCAGCAATGCATAAATTGTACGCAGCGCAAAGGCCACGGAAGAGGCGACATTTCGGCTAGACCAAAAAGCGACTGCAGCGACTGGCTAGGACGGAAAAGTAGTTCAAACTCGCGGCAAAAGAGAGATGCAGATATGCTGATTTTATGCTAAACTCAAAGTTTGGGGAATACACCTCAGCTTCAGTACCCTCCTCTCTTCAACTAATTATGCTTTTCGATCTGATCTGGCAAATGCATCTAATAAATGGCTCCAAGTGACCCAGTTAGATTATCGCGATCTGAGAGATCTCCAAGATCCCAGAGTGGAGCATCCGGAACGCATAGCCATTCGAAGCCAACTCCCCTTTAATTTTGCGCATCATTTTGTTAAACAAATCTTTCTCAACACTCTTTTCCCGCTCTTCTCGTTACAGGTAAGCAAACTTTTACCCACATCTGATCGGCCGTAAAGCGCAGCTTTATATTTATATATTTATGCGAGCATAGTTTATATGGCCACGTAAGTAGCACAGCCATAAATCAGGCAAACATCTGGGGACTCTGGAGCTGAGAGCCGAGAGCTGGAAGCCCGAGGCCGCTTGCCCAGCTCCGATGATGTCAATCTTATTATGCAAAGCCCTTCCAGACTGGACAGGGTGGAGTTTGCGGGGGAGATGTGGCTATAAAACTATCGAAAGTCGGGGATAAATCAGCCATTTGCGGAAGTCGATAAATGTCACAAGTTTATGAGCTTTACGGCCTTTTTATGATCTCTTAAGGGGAATATATTAACTAGAGCAATTAGACATGAGCAGAGAATAGTTAAAGTACCAGAATTATAGCTGAAAAATTATTTAAACACTCATGAAGGGGGCTGGCTACTTTTAAAAGCAATTGTAGGTACAACCAAGTTCCATATCGTAGAATTATGTTGGTTTTAGATTTGAAGATCAAGAAGTTAAGTTTAGGAATCCCAAAATATAGCTAACCTTTCTAATAGCAAAGAGTATATAATCATATAGAGAAGGAATCTTCAACACTTTGCCTGTCATACATACTGTCATATTTGCTAATAGTTATATTTCCTACATTTTAAACAAGTTGTTGTTTATGTAACGCCCTTTAAGTATGCTTTAAATATTAGTAAACATCTACCGAAATCTGACTAATTTTTTATACTATTATATCTAATGGATATCATTAATCTGCCATCGATTTTGAAAAGTTCCCCTTCAAATGCACAGTCTTATTACATTAATTTCCCTTTCGAAGCGATAGTTGCCGTCGCCAACTGGTCCACCTTCGATGCGATAGCTGGCTTGGCTCGGATTTCCGCTCATCCCAGGGCCATGTAATTGACCGATCTTCGGCCAATTTCGGCTCGCATTCGAGACAGGGCTTTGACAAATGGGCGAAAATGCATCAAAGTTTTATTGATATTTCCCTTTCTGGTCGGTAAAACTTTCGGGCTTCACGGATTGCCCTTTTACGTGGCTCGAAACGAATTTTACGCATTATTTTATTTAACGTCGATCGCGGGGGGAAATTAATGTGCTTTAAGGTCTGCGCCGAGACCAGGAAATGTTTTTGTGCAATGTTTTACAGGGCATTATAAATAATTGGTCTTGTTATGAAATTTACATAATTTTGATTACGGTTTTTCGGGCCCTGCCAGCTTTGGGAGCTCGGGGAGATTCTCTTCTCGATTTCGCTCTGGCTTCTGCTTCTGCTGGCATCCATCATTTGTCAAATCAAATTATGCCTTATTTTTCGTGTTTTTTCCCTCATACAAGTTTTTGTTTTAACATTTTCGCATTTTGTGCTGTCACCGCCCGCGGCTAAAGAAACCGAATTTCGTTGGCCCTTAAAAAATTGCCGCCCAGTTCGGGAAGATTAATCAGTTTGCGGGCGAAATATCTATAGAGATATATGTGTGTACAGTTTTTTTTTGTTGTTACGTCTTTTTATACGTGGACTTGATTAATTTGCTGCGATCATAGGCGAGTTGATAGTTGAGGATCATTAATAAGTTCGAGGGAAGGGTTCAGGGTGTGGTGATTATGCAAAAATGGGCGGGTTTTATATGGGATTTCAGTGCCTGAGATGACACTAATCCATTGTATCTATTGTGGTGTTTGAACCCAGGTATAAATACCTATAAATATTTCCAAATAATTTCATAATCTCTGCAACTATGGAGAATCAAGAAACTTTAAAACAAAATGGATAAATTAATGGTCTCAATCATAAAGTAATAAAATATTTTATTTCAAAGAAGTAAGGAGTACTTCAATCCCACTTCCTGGCTTCTGCGAGGACCCCATCTGTGAACCAATAAACGCTCATCTTTCTTTATAACCATGTTAAAAAAATACACAATTTTACCAGCATTCTAATTGCCTCTAACACCCCGCCATTAATGCAGAGTCAGTGACCTTTTGGTCTGTCCTGGGAAAGCGGCGTTCGATATTTCTCCTCTTTTATTTTTTGTTTTCCTTCGTATGGATTTTCCTGTTGTGTGCTGTTGTGTTTTTCCGCCTTTGTTAATTTGCGAAATTCTTGCCGTGCCAACCACCGAGTTAGCACCCACATATGAACAAACAAAGCCGAGAGCCGAAGCCAAGACAGAAGCAGTGTTTCTGCTGGCAATTATCAAACTGTTTCCTTGATTTTGGCTGGTACCATCAGTGGAAAAGCGATTAGCCGCCCTTCGAGGCCCATAAATATGGTATTGAACATTACAGGCAGTAAATTGGTAACAAGCTGAGCTGCTGTTTTAAAGAAAACTGATTATTTTGAGCTACTTTTGTGGGGAAAAATAAGGGAAAGGGTTAAGATAAGGAATTTACCTCTTTTTAAATGCATAAAATATTATTTATGGTACTTGATCTTTATTAAAACTTAATATAAATATATAAAATATATTTAAAAAATGTTATATATTTATTAACTTAAATAAATATCCTGTTGAACATTGCAGACAGAAAATTGGTAAAACCCTGAGCTTCTGTTTTAAAGAAAACTGATTATTTTGAGCTAGTTTTGTAGGGAATAATAAAGAAAAAGGTTCAATTGGGTCAGTGTATTTTTTTAAATGCTTAAAATGTGGTTTATGGTGTTTGCTCTCTAATAAAAATAAGGAATTTTCACTATTAATATATAAAAAACATTATATTTTATAATTAAACTTTTTTAAATGTTGTTAAACTTTATTTTGGCCTAGAAAAAGTTATTCAACCATATTAATTCATTAAAAAAAAACCAAAAACCAATCAAAGTTTAACATAAATCCATGCCACATCAAGTAAACTAAAGTAAGTGCTGTCCGCCTTGCCGAATGTTGCTGCAACATGTTGCCATCGTTACCGCCACCGCTGAATTCGCCTCAAACCGGCGCGAAGCGAGTGCGGCGAATGTATCTGCACGCGGAGTGTCGGGCAGCAAAAGTATCTGCGCAGCGAGCGCTCGCCTCAGTAACTCGCGAGCGGTCCACGCAACAGAAACAGGCAACGCCACCGCATCGCAGACCATTCACCCGGCGATTCGGATCGGTTCCCGGTGGTTCGTTCCAGCAACTGAACCGAAAACAAACATAAACCCAACTCAAGATAAAAAACGCGCGCCAAGCGTGGCTCTCCATGAACTGTTTAGCCCCTCAGATAAATGATCAATGATCGGTAGAAATGCAGAGATCAATCAGACAAAAGTGCCAAAGTGAAGTGAAGTTGTTAACTCGGAATCGGAATTCGGAATTATAATTAAAAAATTGCCAACCGGCATCTTGAATGTTTTTCCTTTTGCTGAACATCGAAAATGTTTCCAGAGACTGCCAAACTTCCTCACATAGATACTGGTACTGACTAACACAGAAGCACCAGAGAACAAACATCGGAATATACAAATACACAAACATATAGCCGAGATATATCACAAGCCAAGTGCCGCCTGCATTTCTGAACAGAGAAGCCCGCGTTCCGTCCGTTTTCCCTTCTCTGTCGCGTCAGTGTTTGTATTTTTATTTGTGTTGGTTTCCTACCCCCAACTCCGGCGTATTCGTATCTGTGTGAGCTGCAGCTGTGGCTGTGGTATCCGAGTATCTGTGAGTGCGCTGAGACAAAAAGGTAAACTACCTACTTTGCCTGCCCGAGTCCGAATAGCAGCCGCAAAAGTGTACGAAAAACATACCGAAAAAGCGAAGAGTGCGGCAACAACAACAGAGAAGAGAGTGAGAGAGAGGAACCTCCTCCGACATATGGATGATATTGTACAAACACATTAACGAATCTCGGATCTCACAACTCTCGGGACGAGTGTGCTCTGATTTACGGCCTCCGAGGCACTTCCTCTTTATCGGCATCTGTGCCTGTGTGCATGTTTCTTCTTCTGGATATTATTCCTTTGTCAATTCTTCAACCGAATTGGATTTAACCCATCCCAAAAAACACTCGGGTATGTCTTTATATTCCTTACACATTTTGGAAAGGAAAGATATTTGGTTCTATATTAATTTGTTAATATGTTAGAGCTATAAGCACCTTAAATATAGGGGTTGTTATGCGCACCGAAAGTGATGTTAGGTCCTGTAATAATCACTAAGTTTTTTAATTCAATATTTATTCGTTGTACAGTGATACAGTTGATCTAAACAAAATCATATAACTAACATAAATCATGGGCCTATTGTGCGCACCAAATGTAATGTTATGTGACATTTTCCAATATTTTTTTTAAATTAATTAATTTAATTTTCCAATTAAATTTTTCAAGACACATACCTATCATGTAAACAATATCCCACCAGAACCAAGGCTGTTTGTGCGCATTAACAGTGCTTGATATGTGCACAAAATGTTATGTTCAGTTATTCCAAACTTATTTCATAAATAAAGCAATCTAGAAGGGTTTCTAAATATAATTAATATAAAACATACAGATACTTCAACTTCCCTTCGCATTTTGTACTCCATTCTGTTTGTTATCTGACTTTTCTGAGCATTTAGCTGCTTTTATTATTCGAGTTCATTTTCCACAAGTGTAATAAATTAAAAGAAGAGGAAATATATTTGCTCTCAGTTCTCAGTTCTGCTGGGTTAGTTTGCCGCCACTGCTAATGACTGCTCGACGTGAGTTGCTTTATTTTCTGCCTTTTTCCTCGCTCTTTTTTGCTCTTCTCTATATATAAAATCATGTGTGAGCAATTTTAATTATAAAAGTGACAAAAAGCGAGCCAAGAGATATATCTGCGTGTGTATATATTTTTTGTAGGGGGTCTCAACCCAGCTAGCCGGCAATTTAGGCAACATTTTTGCTGACTACAGCGGAGGGGAAATATGGGAAATATATATAAGTATGAAAGAACCACAAGAAGACGCCAATTTATAGTTTTTTTTATGTATTCATGGCGGAGCATTCTTGAGTTGCTTTCGGAGCAAATGCTTAATTATGTGGGAAACATGCTAAAAAGCCAAACGAGAATGTGGGTTACGATCGCTGGGGATGGCGGTAAATACAAATAAATCAATCGTAACTCGCATGAAAAGCCAAATAAAGTTGTAGATTTGTTTATCTCACACAAATTGAGGTTGATCACAGTAAATATACAATAAAATTGTCCGCAGCTATAGATACATTTTATTAGCGCCTTCGTAGAATGAGAACACATTGTGTATTTATTTGCTTGGTTTTATTATACGCAAACTAAACCTATATTCATAAAAGGCAACCATTTGTTTCCCTTAAAAACACAATAGGCTTGATTAAAGCTTTGATTTCCCTCACTTTTTTATACCATATGTTGGCAATTGAATATCCGCGGTAATTCGATAAACGTTTTGGTAATTTAGCAATCCCTCAAAGTCCAAAAAACCAATCCCCAGCTTAACCCTTAACACCTAACCATTGACTCCAGTGCAACCCAAAAAGCTGTAGCATCTGTGGTTGAGTTGGAAAAAATTCGCCACATCCTGTTGCATTTAAAGTCCTTGCAAAATCACCCTGGAAAAGCAGAAGCAGAAGTTTGTGATAGTTGTGGAGAGAAGTTGTGCAGCTGCTCGATTCTCGATGACGATTCTCCGGGACACCGGGAAGAGTCCCATTCCATCCTGATGACTATTGCGTGTTTTGGTTTCCGGCGAGGGTTGGCCTCGTCCTCGTTCCATTGTTGTTATTGGTACAACAAACCGAAGCAATTTAATTTGATGGTCGGACCCCTCAACCTGCAAATAAAAAAGGGTAGGAGAGACATGGCCTGGAGGTGTTGGTTGGTGGTTGGTTTTCCTAGGCCAGGATCCATCACCGACCGAGCCAAATCCATCGATTTTATTACCACTCTCTATGTTATTCTTGTGGAAATTTCGATCCAGAACTTGTCATCGCGCCACAAGTTGTTGCCCTTTTCCCCACACTCTTTAAGTCTGTTCTCAGCTCTCTTCTGGGTAATTTTCTATTATACCGGCCCCTTCCAAAAAATTTAAAAAAAAAAACCATAGATAGGGGGTGTTTCAACTTACATTTTGGTATAAAAATTATGTTGGGGACGCTCTTAGTTTAGTCACAATAAATCTTTAAAGTTTTGCCTAATTCTCATATAAAATACAGTGGGCTGTGAAGCTTAAAATGTTTGTCAAATTGTGCTTAGCGTAAATACTATATATGTCGACACTTTGCACACTTTGAATACATTTATGCGTGAAATATAAATAAAACAACAATTTGACAACGTAAAATTCGTAGTAATTAACTTTTTAATTCCATTTTTTTTTTTTTGTATTTCAATATTAAGATTATATTATATATAAAATTATAAAGGACCTTTTGTTTAATGTCAAAAGCAAAGATTGGCTGTGCAAAATAACATAGGTTAAAAAAAAAATTATTGGGACTACTTAAAGTAGCGCCGCTGGCGAAAATTTTTTTTGCGGCGCTGCTTTACGTTTTCTCTGACCTAATGATCACAGCAATACTCTTCTCTTACCTCATCAAACTGTATGCTCTTTACTATAAAATTCTCCTTATAATTTTTATACTCAAATGTACGTCTTAATATTGAAAAGTCGTTAATTACTACGTATTTTACGTTGTCAACTTTTTGTTTTATTTATATTTCTCGCAT
>VNJZ01007369.1:0-35000 GCA_008042795.1 Drosophila asahinai | reverse complement strand
CAATTGGCAGGTAATTCATGTTGAGTCGAGTGCTTTTTTGTTTTTTTGGAGGTGCCTTTTTGCGTTTTCGGCGATGAATGAAATCAGCTCTCAGCCTTGCCAACTGCTTCCGCTCGGCGGCTATTATTATTATTATTTTTTATGTTTTGGCCAATGTCTCTGTCTGGTCAATTATAATTTGTACCGCAGACTGACACTTCAATGAAGGCTAGACTTTGGCGAATCATTATTCTCGGGGGCATAATTTCAAGTGTTAAGATACATATAATGAAATTACTTCATTCGCATTGTGGCCTGAAGTTGAGGTGAGCTGATTTCCCATTGTTGCGGTCAAGTGGGCTAATGACTCTTGGTAACTCGAGACTCTTGTGGCCATAAAAGTGTGATTTGTGTAATAGTTTCGGACACGCCAAATTTATTGCGATCCCCTGGACCTGCTGTCAACGGCATTCCACATGCGGGTTTGCCTATTTTTGCGGCTATCGAGTATCAATTTTTCGGCTTTGGAATTCCTTCCTCGTTTGCATATGACACACAAAAACATTGGACAAAAGGTTACTTCTAACGACGCCGTGTTTGTATCGATAAATGCTGTCACCTTTTTTGCGTTTCGCGCTGGACTCCAAATATTTGCATAAATTTTCGTAGAATCGTTTCCCCTCCACCTGTTCCAATTGCGCAGTTCGAGCCGGAGGTTGCCTCGAAACTGATTTTCAAAAATTTTGTTTATGCGCTCACGACTTGGCCATAAAGTGCTTGGAATATTTGCAAAGTCGGGCCTGGCGTTGCCATTTACTTTCACCGCCAAACACACACACTTACTTCCAATTGAAATTCAATTACGAAACCCGAAACGCCCCGGTCGAAGTGGCCCAAGGGGGAAATCAATGCAGAAAGTGTTAATATTTATTAATTGATCGAAAGGAGAAAAAGCCAAAAGCTACCATTAATACAGGGAAGTAAAGTCGAGCCTTTCAGCGGAATTATTTCAAGTTTTAAGTGAGCAAATGTTTTGAAAAATCGAACGAGTACAAATATTTGAGAAACTATTTTGATTAACCTTTTAGCGAAAAAACAAAGCAAAAAGTGTTTGCCATTAATTAATTGATTAATCATTTTGATTGACAGGAAATATCAATGCAAAAAGGTTAAAGTTTGAAGTAAAAAAAAGCTACATCAAATAAACGAAGAGAAATAAGTCAAGATAAATGTGAGAAATATTTCTGAAACGACTTTATTTTGCCATTTTTTATGGCTTAATGCTTGGTTGCTTTAAAAGCCAAGCAAATTAATTTAAACCATTCAGCAGGGATCAGTTTGTTGCCATTTGTTTATCAGTTATCGGATTATATAACAATGTAGTTAACCAATTAAGAGGCGGGGCCAATTCATTTGACTCTGTGTGGCATCATCATCGTCATCGGTTCAAGTCGTTTTGTGACTTGTCATATGCAAATTGCGTATACGCCCCGACGGCTTATAGAAAAAAAATAGTAAAGCGCAAAGCTGCCAGCCAAATGTCAAGCTCACTCTCACAATCTGTCACTGACTTGTCGCCCGAGTATCTCTCTGTTTTTTTTTTATAAAAATCTTTCTCTCATTAATAGTTGCTCCTCGCTTAACGAGCGTTGTCCGCCAGGGGAAATACTTGGCCAGTGATGCAATAGAGCTTTGTGGCTTTGATTTACAGTCAAGATACGTGCGATAACCTCACAATTGAAGGCATTGAAATTGCATTAAGATTGTTGATAAATCGCGGGTTGAGTCTCTAGCTGGCTTTAATGGTTGCACAGCAAAAAAAAACAATCAAATTAATGAATATTTAAATATTAGATAATTGAGAATATAAATTATATATTTTTTCTATTAAAATTCAAATTGTTATGACAGCTTCTAAGTTGAAAATCTCAATATACATATAAGGAGCAAAATAATAATATTCCTTAGAAGCTAAACTAAGCTCTAAATTACATTTTAAAAATATTTTTGTATGAAAATCAGCTTGTAAAAAATATACCGACCTCGTTATATATTTTCTAATTCGATCTAATTAATATTTCCAGTGTAGCATGAGTGGGTGGGCGCGCAGCCGGGGTCGAAGTGATGATGAACATCAAAGGCGATCACCTTTTTCGCTTAACGATTCCAAACGTTTGCAATTAACTCAAATACTATAATTACGACTACCCCGCCACCCCCTGGGATAGCTGATCTCCGATCTGCGATCACCGATCGCCGTCATGGCTATAACATGGCTATATCATAATTTACAACTTCGACTTCAGTCAGGCTCCAGCGCACGCGTTCACCGCAAACTCTGTTTTCGATTATGCGCCTCATGGCTCTCGGCGGTCGTAAGACTTCATCTGCGGCGGCTCTACGGGTCTATAGTACACCCCCTGATCCCCACTCGATCCCCATCCGATCCCCATCCGAACTCCAGCGCTGGCCTTGATGGCTGCTTGCCCCCGGGCGGCGTTTTGTATCTCGCGCTTGCATCTTGTACGAGTATCTTTTGGCTGCCGTTGTGGGCGCCGCCTGGGCCACATGGGGCGGCCGCTGCAGAATTTGTTAGCCTGTCGTAAACTGCGCCAAATCGCATAAATTATAAACGCCAAGCCCCGTTTATCGATATGCAAAAAAGCAAAACCCAAAAAAAATTTATCGTGTTTTCCCAGCGAAAGTGTCGATGCCTTGGACCGAGAACGGTTTCTTCGTGCCTTGCGGCCGGCCGGCAATTTCTTTTAATTGATTTTCAACAGTCGTGTGAGCTTTTTTTCCCCCTCCTTCCTCTTGAAGACTTTCAAGTCTAGACAACGCCAACGCATGAGATGCGGCCCGGTTGACAGGTGTTGATTGAAATGACCCAAAAAATAGGAAAAAATGAAAAAAGCGGGACAAAGGAACAATGCGTCGAAGATGGAGACATGAGTTTCACACTTTCGGGGTGTTTATAAGCAGCTGGGAAAAACATTTCAGGAAAACAACTCAATCACATTAATGAGAGGAGTCAGGGGAGAAAAATATCAAATGACTGGACGGGTTAAACTATTGTCGAGGGGGTAAGATCTATTAAAAGCACTTAAGGGGGAAATAAACAGATGAATTCTTGGAAGTTCTTCTGCAGAATTCTTCTGTTCTAAAATGCATCCTTTTTTAAGACGGTTTTTATAGAAATTTAAAGTCTGTGAAATTTCTTTTAAATTAAAATTAAATGCAAAGTGGCACAAGCAATGTACCTCTAATTAGTATTATTTTTACACAAACAGTCCCGGACCCACAACAACAATTAAAAGACACCGACAGACGCCAACATTGTCAATGCTCAAAATGTAGTTGTAGCTTTTTTTGCCGCTTGTCTCCCTATTTCGAACTCTGCTCTGTAAAAACAATAAATATAAATAAACATATTGCCGGCTGTGACGCACTCGCGCACAGTGACAGGTCGGCCGATAAGATAACACCCGGCACGCACTCCCATCGGACACAGACACAAAAAAAGAAATATATATATATATAGTCGTTACAATGTGTCGAGTTGCATGTCATGCAAGCCCGGCACTTTAGATCTATTTACTGACAATGCTGAACATGCAACAGGCAACTTCGAGAAATACTTGAGCTTGAGAGCGCAACACTTTGCAGAGATGAAATTCTAAACAGAAATTATTTAAAGGTAATGAATGAACTTTGGAAATAAATGTTAAATCAATTAATGGTCATGATATAACACAATTTCTTTGAATGTATAATAAAAGAGAATACTTTCTCATTATACCTTCAAGTCACCTGTTATTCAAAGTAAACATCTATAAGAAAATTGCATTAAAAGGTAAACAAATTAGCACAAGCCAAAAACATGATTTTATTTAAAAAAATACAGGTAATTTGTTTGCTTTTATTATTACCTAGATCCAGTAGTATAAAACCTTTAATTAATTAATTATTCTGTTGATTTTTTCCAAGTATTTCTCAATTATATAAATAGACCCGGTTCCCTTACAACCAAAGTTATCCCCTCAATAGCTGCATCCCTCGATCGCGGGCGTTCTAATGATGCTCCCTCTTCTCTATCTCCATTCTCTAATCAAAATGTTTGTAAACTTAATTAAATGTTTGCTCTGTGGGACCACAACTATCAATTGTTCCACTATTTACACAATTGCCGCCTTGTAGGGCAAGTAAGCGATGTCGTCGCCGTCGTTGGCTATCAGCCGATCGTCTATTGAACTCCAAGTGGCAGCCCATGAAATGATCGTTTTATTTCATAATTAGTAGTTGCCTCGAGCATTGATTTTGTAATTTATGTTAATTAGCCAGGCGTTTTTCTACGGAAATATGAATATTGTATTAGCTTTGGCGTTCGGTAGTAATGAGCGGCGCGCCAACGAAATTTCATGCTCTATGAGCTGGCCGAGAGAATTCCTGCAAAAGTGTCACGGCGTCGTTTGTGTATTATTTTTTTATATTTTTTGTTAAGCCCTCAGAGAGTTGAGAGTTAAGTGAGCCGGTTTCCGTTTCTGTCGAACTGTTATTTTCTAAGCTTTTTTTAAGCTATTCATAAACAAGTTTTGTGTTTTAGCCAGTGGATTTCACGGCTTTTAATTATGCGTTAGTGGACTCCCTCATTGCTTAAATGTGGTTATAAATTGCCGCAATTATTTACGCGTCACACCCAATCGATTTTAGATTTGCCCGCGGCTCTTCGCCTCCCACTCTGGCCACAATGGAATTTATCACAATATTTTCTTCAACTATTCTCCCGCTGAGTGCTCAACTACTGGTTTCCTCTTATTTTTTGGCCCAGCCATTCGAAGCCTGGTTTTATGGCTTGTAAGCTTAATTACGAGTTAGCTCTGGGTTGTCTGAAAAATTAAGGAATTTTATGGCTAGCCGTGTAACACTCATTAAAGTTGTCAACTCGAATTAGCTTACCAGAATATCTTTGGGCTTAATGACCTGTTCATCTGTCCCCACCACAAGATATCTCACTTTATTTCCCAACGCAGCTTCTGTGTGTGACTTAATGATGCCTTTGGCTCCGGCTCCGGCTGGAAGATCAAAAAAGCCAGGATAGGGCGACACCTTTCTAAAATCATCAATCATGGCAAATGCTTCCGCTTCTAGCACTTTGCCGAGAGACCCCTCAGATACAATGATACAAATACAGATACAGATACCAATTCGGTGTAGGTTACACTGAACGCTATTCAGCTGGTTAAAATATATAAAATATGGTGGGTAAAAATCATGTTATCTGTAAAATCATACTTTTTATATAGCTTTTATTTTAGAAAGGTAAAATGTTTGTGTTTTCCTGAGATTTTTTTAGGGTATCCTGAACTTGAGTTTAAATTTTATAGTTTCATAAATTCAATCAAACTTTCTACGCCTAAAAAATACTTTTCTTCTTACTATAAGTATTTGTATAAAGATTTTAAATTTAAATTAAGGTCTTGGTCAAGCAATTTGAAATAAATTGAATAATTTCATAAATTTAAGCAAACTTTCTTTGTATGAAAAAAATGTTCTTTTCTACTAATCAGTGTTTATCTTAAGTCTTAAAAATTCCAATAAACTTGGAAAATAAATTTAAACTTTAAGAATGTAAGAAGACCTTAAAGAAAAAAAATGTGACTTAAATAATTTGAAATAAGACTTTAACAGAAAGAAAGGCCTTCCAGCAGTCCCAAAATCTTCGCCTTTCTACTTAACAAAGTACATCCAAAGTTCGACGATTATTTCTACAGATAGCCGGCCTTATTTTTCAGTATCCACAACTGATTAGACATATTTTTCAAATATATTTCCATTATATTATATGTATATTAATATATATTTTATTATCAATAAAAAGTCATAATATTGAGGGAACTTCTTAACTTAAAAAAATATGATTTCTCACTGAGCAATGATCATCATAGCACACCGAATTTTTCCCTAGTGTAAACGTAAGTTCGCTTATCGGGCGTCCACACAGATTCGGAATTGGAATTGGAATTGGATTCGGAATCGGGTTGTTTGGGTGTTGGAGCGGCGGGGACTCGTTACGAACTGGTTTTCGACTGCTAAGCAGTCACTTACTTATATTTATTAATTATCGTATCGATAGCTCTCTCGTTTGAGCTCGGTCCCGCGGGGCTAAAAGCCAAAATACAAAAAAAACCTCTAACAACAAAGATACACTTGGCATAGCGATTTTCAGCTCTTTTTTTGAGGGTTAATTCTCGGATTGGTTTGTTCTTTAACGATCGTCAGCAAACAAAAACAAAGAGCGACATCGACAACCAAAACAAACACAAAAGATATACAAAACGCACACAAATAAACGACACACAGATACTCGGCGGCGGCACACAGTTACAGAGCATAAAGTTCAGGCGGCGCGGCGCGGCGTCGAACTCGTGAAGTTTTTCTCCCGGCGCACTCAGTTCGATTCCGGCGATTTTCGAGCGCGGAGCGTTTAACTCGCACAGAAGAAATACGAAAAAACGCGAAGCACGAAACTAAATCTGAAAAGCTTGTGAGTCAGCCGAAAAAAAAGTAACCAAAGTGCATCAGTCGGTGATTCTCGAAATGTTTCGTTGCCATGGCGCAAGTTCTCGTCAGTGTCGCCTTCGGAGTTAATTAATTTCGGCATAGAATTTCCATTAGCCCAAAATAAAAACGTCTATTAGAGAGCGAAAGCGCCCAATGCTAATTAAATGCCATCGCAGAAAGCCGACCACTAAAGGCCATTAAGAAATGGGCATGACTCGTCGTCACGCCGGCGTTATGGTTCTCCCCGATTGCGACTCCCCAATCGGGGGCTACGATGAGTCAAAGTTTAACGAGAAGATAACCCACCTGACGCCCACCGAGCAGGAAGCAGTCAGGCGCTTCTGGAGGTAAAGATAATGGGGCCAGGTCTGCCCAGATCGATATCTCGCAAAGATCCGATGTGGAAGGAAGTCGCACTGAGAATTAATTGTGGTGGCGAAAAAATCAAAACCAAAATTGAGTTTATCGGATGTTGTTTATTGTGTGTCTGTGGTGCATGTATTGTGTGTGTGTTTTGTTGTGCTTTGCGGAGGTGTTAAAAGGTGTGAGCTTAAGTGCGAGTTTTGTGTGGCAATGAGCGCTAATGTCAACAAATAAATGGTTATTTAATAATAAATCTGATGGGGAGAGGTAACTTTGGACAAAGTTTGGTTACTGAAATCTTTGGAGTTGATTTTAAAATATTTTTATTTGCTTTTAAATTAGAATTAATAGGTAATTGTAATTAAACGAAAATTATTTGGAAAACATTATATATAAAAAAGGCATTTTAAGGAGGCTTTTATTTCATTTTTAAATTCTATCGAAAACAATATTAATAAGCTTTAAAAATAGGGTTCAATTATTTTGCAATTACTGCATTAATAATGAACTTTCAGTATATATGTATATATATATTAAATTAAGTGAATATTATAATTTATAATTCTTCTATTCCTTATAATATTTATTACAACATATTCAATTTTGTTTATTTTTATTTTTATTGGTTCAACTAAATTTCTATGTAATTTTTCCAGTGGTCTTTTTCATATTAAACTTATCAATTTCATTCAATTCATATACGCTGGCAGGGTATTATAATTTTAGTCTCTCCGATGAACAAAACTTTTTTCATAATTAAGACAAAGTCTTAGATTCTTAAATTCTGAAACTTTTACAACCATAAAATAATATCAAAACGCAATAATATTTATTCTTTTCTCATCGAAGTCCAAAAGTTTATTCGCATCCAGGACTTCACGTCATAATACCCTCGGCAAGGGTATGATAAATTATCCAGTTTCTAATTGGCACGCTGGTTAATGCATTTATTTTAATCTTTAATTTTAAGAATGTGGAACATCTTTAAGTAAGATTTTGTTGTTTACTTCTTTTCTTGTTAAAGATAGGTTCTTGCTTTAATATAATACAAATTATCTAAAATTATACAAAGTGCACTCCCAACTAAAGAAAACTTCCAGAACCCCAGAATTTTTGTCGAATCCAATTATAATAATTTATAATTATGACAACGATCGCATAAACACAGGGAAGAGCCGCAACAAATTGTGGCTAGACAAATGTAGAAGGCAGAAGGCATAAAAACAACCAGTTTCGTGTATCATAATCATAAACACGCATATTAATTTGGTCTGCAATCCAAAAATACGCGATGCCGCAACCGTTCCACATGAATGCAACTTTTTTCGGAGGCGGCGGTGGCAGAGGCAGTGCGTCCATGTCCCCTGTCCATGTCCATGACAGGCCTTTTTCCATTCATGTATGTAACATGCATACGAACGAAAACCGCATAAATCAGTTGACGCATAAATTTTCATTTTACATAAATTTTTCAAATCGGGCAAAAGATGGAAACGTGAAAAATGAGTCGAGAAATATGGCAGCAAATTGCCAGACGGCTTTCAATTTGACTCCTTCACAAGGCACACAACATAACATATTTTATTTATAATATTTTCAAATCAGCAAACGCTGTTGTTTGGCCAAAACATGACAGCCAATTAATTGATCCTCGCTCAGGTGAGGCTTATTTCGGCTAATTGCATTAGGACAATTTGGCGGGATCCTCCGGCTGCTCAGTTCCTCCTCCTTGGCCTCCTTGGCCTCCTTGGCCTCCTTGGGGGACCGAAAACAAATTATAAATAATTGCAGTTTCCGCTTCCAGCAAAGTGGAAAAATGAAAAATGCTGCACGCATGTTACGTTTTCCAGGAAAGCCGCATGAAAATTGGAGTAGGGATCACGGCGGCGGCAAAGTTCACTAATGAGTTCTGCTGGCAATGGGAATGGGAGTGGGAACGGGGCTGGACTAGAACCATTCCTCCTCCTGGGCATGGGGATGGCCCACAGATTATTGGGGATTTTGTGGCGCGCGCATATTTCCAAAGATGTTTCCAAATACCGAAACAAAGGGGGCGACAACAAGAACTCAAAACGCTGACAGCTTGATATATTTTATTATAATTTCTTCCCTCCGGCAAGTGTGATTTCTATCTATATCTGTTCCTCTTTTAGAGAGCTTCCCAAGTACACAGTAAAAATGAGATTTGTATAAACTATTTAATAGCTGAAATAATATTGAAAACTTTTTGTTCTGCGGGGCTGAGTGTGTTGAAGTTAGTTTAGGATATAGAATATATAGTCTTATAGCTTTGTGAAACACCAATAAAGTCCTGTAAATTCTTATATTTATTCTATTTTACAGAAAACATATAAAACAATTAGGGAAATTTAATTATTTTATTTTATTAAGTTAAGAAAACCCTTTGTGACTATTTAATACATTAAAATATTAATATATTAAAATATTTTTATATCTTTTTGAAACACCAAAAGAGTCCTGGTAATTCTTATATTTATTATATTTTACAGAAAACATTAAAAACTATAAAGGAGAAATATTTATATTATTTTATTAATATTATTTGATTGATACCCAACTTTATTGATACCCAAAAACCTTTGTGACTATTTAATACGTTAAAATACGTTAAGTTAACGTTTAAACTCTCAGTTTGATATCAAAAATCATTTAAAATAATAAGTACTTCATAAATTTATTTTATTGTTATAATTTTAATATTTTTCTCTTACTGTATCCGTGCATTTGTCGCATTCTGTGTCGAGTGTGTGCCTTGCATTGATTTATTTTTAAACCTGATAGCAAAGGCAAATACAGTCGCTTCTCCGGCATTTCGCAAGCAACTCGCCGCTCTGTTATTGTTTGCTCAGGCCCTGTAATCTTTCATTATAAGTCTTAAGATATTGTTTTCTTTATTTGCCAATTTCCTAACAAGAATTTCCTTGCTCCGACTCGTTTCCAGGTCGCTGGTTTTGCGGAGTCAACGCGCCTTCATTGAGGAAAATGGTAAGTTGAACAAAAAGCCGCGTGGGCCGAGTATAAGTATGAAAACGTGTCTCAGACCCACATGGCGACCAGATTGGATGTGGGTCAACCTAACGCCCGCACAGAAATCCGCAAAGCCGGGCCAACACCCACCGTGTTAACAATACACTTAACTTGAGGCCGAAAAGGCGAAAAGGCAAATTTGTCACAGCGGCGCCGCGGCCGCAAACGCACTTTTCCAGAGTCCAAGAGAACCCAACCCACGCCACGACAAAGAGATATATCTTGGACTGTGACTCCTTTATGGAAATCACTTTTGGCAAGACCCACACTCCCCTTTCCGCAAAAATGCAGCTTTTAATTAAGCCAAACTGAGACCGAGAACTGGTTTCTCGGCTTTAACGCAAATATTTTCTTCGATATCAAATAGTTTAGTCTCTTTTTGGTTGCCAATTTATGACAAGCGGATGTGAGTTGACAGTTTTGTGTGGGCGTGGCAGGCTCTGATAGGTCATGTCTCGTTCACTTTTTCGGCCTCAACTTCAGCGCTAATTGAAGCAATTAAAATGGGCAACGTAAATGTCAGCTGGCCCCGCGATTTCAGCTCATTAGCCACACACGAAGTGTTTACCATAATTTTTGAGAAAATCCTAAAAACGACTAAAGTTTATGACACGTTGAAAAAATCATTAAAAACAAAAAACCATAAACCACTGCAGCAACCTCCTCAAGTAGCCGCCTGAAAGGGACAACTTTAATTGGGTAATTAAAGTGCAGTCATAAATAGGCTGAATCCCGTCTGGGGAGCACTAAAAAAAATAATTAAAGGGAAAACGCAATATGTGGAAGAAAATAAAAAGGATTGGGGAAAAAATAATAATATATTAGAGAGGCAAAGTATTGGTTTCTTAAGAAAATATTTTAATTAATATTTTAATATTTTTTATTGCCTTTATTTGGAAGTCAAATGATGTATGGGGGAAAATAAATATAAATACGAAAGAGAAAATATGTTTAATAAGGAATGTTGTGATAATTATACTACTTAATTATAATCTTATAGGAAAAAAAAGCTTTTATTGTAGAAGTATATTCATTGAATAGAAATCAATGATTAAACCTCCAAAAACTTATTATTATAACTTAACTTTCAAGTTTTTTTACCTTTATTAATTCCCTAATTTTTTAAATAATACCAAATATTTCCAGCACCTTTTAAGCAGCCGAACTATATAGAAACGAAAATCGCAAAGTTCAATTATGGATATATGGTTACGTGAGGATTTGCTCACATCTTATAACCATTGATTGAAAATTATAGCCATTTGGCAACGAGTAGAGTATCTTGATTATGGCTAATATACCCATTATTCACTTATTTTATATTTGGCTGTCGCCTTTTCATTTTCTTTTTTTTTACCCAGCTGTCAAGTGAGTTTGGGGCATGCAATTAGATCGAACAGCGTTGCACGTGTTTTGCATAATTAAATTTTTGCGCTTTCCGATAATTTGTGACTGTGGCTGTGGCAGTGGCCGCTGCGGCTCTTGCACCGTTAGCTTCATTAGCCGGCGCAGCTGCAACTGCGAATGCCGCCTACCTCGGGATAAAGCCCCCATATGAGCAAATTGTGCACATGTCCCAGTCCGTCGGGCCAACCAGTTTGGATTTTTGTGTACAAATACCCTTGGTTGAGGGGTACATTCTCTATTAAACCATGTACAGATATTTTAGATATTTCAGGTGAAATTCTTGTCTTACCAAGAAATTTTTTAAATGTTTTGAGTACTTACTATAATTTAAATACTAAGCAGAAGTAAAGCCATTTAGATATACCTTTTTGTAGAAGTTATGGTTTCTTTAATTAAAAAAGATATCTTAATATATATTTTATGGCAATAAATAATGAAATTGTTTAATAATACAAGTATTTTAATTTTAAATAAAGAACATATAAAGTATAACAAAAGAATTTTATTTTAAAATGAAAAAACTATCATTAGAACAAAAAAACATTATTTTAAAATAAAGAAAATATAAAAAACAAAACAGAATAAGCTTAAGAAACAACTACAAGAATTGAACATATTTTTAAATATATTTTAAAGATTCATAAATATAAACTAGTAATTTTTTCAAGACCCCCAAAGTGTATTCCGACTTCAACCGACTAAATTTCCTTTAAATTTCATTCACAACTCGGTCTCATTTTGTATGCTGGGCAGCAGCAGCGGCATCGGCATCATTCACCAAGACGCCTACGCCGAAAATGTAGTCATTACAAGAGGGGACTGATCAACATGGAAACGCTCACGATAATGATGATGATCGGGAGACTGGGACATGGATACATATACGCTCGTGCGCCCCGCTCGAGCATGATCGTAATTCAGAGCTTGTGATCGGAGTTGGGTTAATTTCTTAATTTTTATGTGAGTCGGGTGCGAGAATACGATTTATGTGACTGTATGTAGGTGCCCTTATAAGGCCAGCAGATTGTCGGGTAAATGAAGTTGTAAACTCACCGAAAACATATGGTATTTGCAAGATGTCAGTGGTTATTTGGCTTGCAAATTGACTGGGAAAGTTGGCTATAAATCAATTTATTTAATATATAATAAATAATATTTATATATGCCTTTCAGCTTTCTTTGGCTCTCTTGTAGAGTACCATTGATTATAGCTGCTTTAATATGTAGTTACCCCTCAATTAGGTTACTTTTATGGAGCCACATTCCTTAAACGCCCACAAAATGCATAAACAACAAAAAATAAACACCACAAGGCATGCCAAATTTGAATGGAGTGTGTGTGGTGTGTGATTCGGCGATTAAATGTGTCTACAAGTGGTGGGTGTGTGTTGCCGAGCGATGATAATTAAGCCGGTGATCAGATTTGGCCGTAACCCTGGAGCCGCCAGCTAATTACGGCCACTGCCTGAGGAGCTCTGCTCATCAATATGCGCGGCCGCTTAACACGTATACGCCGCGTTGGCCCAGCAACACTTTCACAGCCCACGTGGAAGCAGATGCGTTTTTTCCAGCCCACGCTGGCGCTGTATATATTTTTATGAATGAAAAGTGAAAATCCCAGCGTTTTCCCTTTCAATTCAGAGAGCTAGCAGTTCGCCAACAGATGGCGACAGCTCGGAGCTTTATTTCCTCCGATTTCCCCCCGATTTGATAAGCGTGGCTAAATGGTCGCGTATCTTATCGGTCTTAATTTGCTGCATGATGAATAAAGCGAGAATTTGATACTCTGCCGGCTGGCCAGTTGGTCGAAGGTTCGCACGGGGAGCAGACCGTAGTTTTCCTTGATTTTTCCAAGCCATATACCGATAATTCGGAGGTCAGCCTCAGGAATTTCAAATGGTTTAAGTGCAAATTCAAGTAATCCATTAAGAAACTATGCTGTGGATTCTGTTTTGGCTGGGGGTGTTGTGGCTCCGATACCAGGCCAAAGTTCCGCAAGAAAGTGAGTGATTATGAATGCAAATAAATATATATCAGACAGGCGGTGTTTGCCTTTGGACTTTACTTGAAATAAATGTTGTTCGTGTCCCTGGAAAAGCTGTGGCTATTACCGCAATTACTTGAATCATTATTTCCATTACTATTTCACTCGATTACTGCCAGCGTAAATATCTCAAAAGTTGCCTCGGGCCCCGGCATAAATCATTAAAAATGATTCACCTGGTCAAGAGCGTTTTTTATCTAAACGAACCAAAATTAGTTATTATAAGGCGCAATTAAGCATAAATAAGGCACGAATTTATCTCACGGATTCCGGGAACTGCGCCTCTTTCTGCCGCTTGCTGCTCAGGTTACCAAATCCAAACTCGAAACGTGTTTGATGGAGGGCAGGTGCGCCGCTGCACAGACGCAGAAAAAGATACAAAAGGGAGATACACACACACGCGTTTTTTTATTGTTTGAATACCGGGAATCGAACGCTGACGCGTGACCTTGGCTAGTGACATCAAGACGCACCGCATCTGAGAGATACTTATTTCTTATTCTCTCCTTTGCAGCTCGTCCGGCGTCTGGCGGGACTAATGGCGGTTCCTCCTCGAGTGCCTCTGCTCCTGCTGGAGCCAGTCGCTCTGTGCGCAGCTGCAACTGCTGTCCCTATGGCTACCACATCGACCTGGACTTTGTGCGCTACTGCGAGGCCCTGGCCCAGGCGAAGCCCAGCGAGGAGGAGCAGCGACGCCGGGATCGCCGAAGGTCGCGCAAGTCCATGGAGTTCATGCTGGGCTTCGAGAGTCTCTTTGGCACCGACTGGCAGGCGGAGTCCCGGGTCCAGGACAAACTAATGGAGGTAAGGAATAATTCAAAGTAGGCTTGTATCTGGGAATAAACTTCAATTGAAATCGAGAGAATAGATTTTCAGTGGGGAGCAAAAGTGATTCCATGTTCAACATTTTCGTGTTCGAGAGCTCATAAAACCTGAACGAATGAAGTTAATGAAACAAACTTTTTTTTCCTCGATTCCTTATTCAATTTGAAACAAATAGACGTAAATATAAAAATAATATAAGAAGCAATGTAATAGTTATAAATAAAAAACCAAAACAAAAGACATGAACTCAGTTTCGCACCTTATATGAAAAAATCAAAGGAAATTCCATATTAATATTTGATCCAAAGACATTTTTTTTTTTTAACTATCTCTTTGAATTACATCTTGATAGAAAGAGAAAAGTGCAAAATCACTAGTTTCTATCTCCATCCAAATCCCGGGTGGCGTCTCCCGGGTGGCCCCTTTTGATCTGTCATCTTCCAGAACTGAATGCCCAATTAATATGTCACCTCTTGCATTTCTATCCGTGCCACAGGCCCCACATGAAAGCGAGCCGGATTCGCCGCGGCCCATTGGCGGCACACAGTCGTCGTCGCCGGCGGTGTACACCACCATGCCCTGCTACCGCCCGCGCTCGTCGTCCGTGCCGCGCTTCACCTACGGCAGCATCCCGCCCCGCTCGGAGTCCCCCTTTGGCACCGCCTCCTCCACCTGCTCCTCGCTGCGCGGCGGCGTCGAGAGCGATGCGGCGGTCTACCAGCAACGCCATCATCGTCCTGCGATCAGTCCGCCGGAGACGCGGGCCTTCCTGCACGACGCCCTCGACGAGGTGTGCAGCGACTTTGAGCGGACGCTGGAACGGACCTCGGTGAGGAAGCGGAAGACCACGCCCTACAAGGGATCCTTGTCCATGGATCGGAATAACAACAAACTCAGCTTGAGCCTCAGTCTGAGCAATGGTCATGGTGGAGTGTTTAAGGAGCAACCAAGAAGTCATCGACTGGGCAACAGCACGTGGGACCGGTACTTTGATGTGGCAGGTGAGTGTGGGCGGCCGAAACAAGTGCCAAAAATAGCGGGTTAAAAAGATCTAAAATTATTAGTTTCTGGCTCTGCACTGGGAGAAATATTTACGATCGATTGGGTGAAAAAAACTATTAGATTTTGGGTTATTATTATATTATAATTAAAATAAAAAAATATTATGGGGCTATATGTTGAGTTTTAAGGTATTAAGGCTGCGAAAGGCATTGTCTATAGCACCTTTAAATAGATATTTTTTTAATTAGATAATTAAATCGATTATTTTCTTAATATTTTAAAATAATGTTAAAGGAAAGCTCTTGAGAACTAAGAAAATTAACTGAGATCCTTAACGACAGTGTTAGTTTTTTGTTTAATATATGCAGTTTATTCAATGTAGCAGATCCAAAACTTTTCTATTGTCACAAAAATCCAAAATTAACTAACAATAGCTCCTCAGACCCCTTAAAAGTTTGCTATTTTTATTTACTATACTTTTAAATGATTTATTTTGTTTGTTCTGTGTAGTAGAAGATGATTCATAGAGCCATCTTAGATACGCCTTTGGCAGATACTTTTGCTTTCTTTTCTTAGCAATTAGCGCTGCTGCGGCACATGTGACATTTTTACGCACGAAAGTGTGAAAAATTTGGCGAAACTCTCTGAAGGCAATTGAAAAAAAACCACACAGTGGAATGAAAAGGGAAAGTTTAGGTAATAAATTAAGAAAATCTTACTTAATAATCTAAAATTATGGGTAAAAGTTCTAGGGTTCACGAACTTGCAGTGTAAATGGGTTTATAACCTAGATAAATTTATCTGTTATGCTTGCTTTATTTTCAAGTTATTATTATGATATTTTTACCCTAATTAATGACCACTTACGCCCATTGTCCCCTTGAAGTTGTCATCTCTGCAGCTGTGCTTGCAGATCAAAGGACATTTCGTCATCCATAAAGTTTGTTACAAAATAGAAGAGCCAACAAATCAAAATGTAGACTAGAGTGCGGTTACAGTTCAGTGCTGGCAGCTCCAAAGATACAAAGATAGAGATATTCAAATGCAAATGCAGATACGGTTGCCTTGGATCTTTGGCATTTGGAACTCAATTGGGTGCCTGCAACATGGGGCAGCCGCAGCTTGAAGGCATTCGTATCTTAAATCAATTTGAAATGCGCATTTGGCGCTCAATTTGCATGCAAATTTTCGCTCCAGCTCCAGCTCGTTTTTCTCGTATTTGTTGATGCCATAAATTTGCCATAAAGTGTGCAAAAAAATCGCGGCAAATAAACAAATCAAATTGTCGCGTTTCGGTTCTGATTCGTTTCTATTCGTTTCCCCTTCCCTTTCTGATTTTTTTTGGCCAAGGAGTTGTCATTGATTAATGTGTGTATATGGTTTGCTGTAACTTGGTAACATAATTGTTTAAGTACAAGCTTTCGCAACGAACCGAAAACATGGCCAAAAGACATTTGCCTGCCAAAAATATAAAAGAACAGACAAAACATTTCTAGCAATAAAATAAATGCGTGCAACCTTCGAGCCAAAGTGCGGGTCCCACCCATCCTTACTATAGAAATCTATCTCAAAATTAAATCGTTAGTCATTAAATCAAAAGGTTATTTATAGATTTCAATTTGCTGGAATTTTTCGAAATCAATCAAACTATTTTGCTTTTCAAAAATTTAATTGGCAAGGCAGATAAGATATATTCGATAATAATTCAAGGGTCGCCCCTTTGAGCATTTGTTTGCGTTAAGCGCTGACGATGATTTATGCAGACTTGGCTCGTTTTCCTGGCCTTGACTGAGAAACCTCAGCGATATGCGAATTGATGTGCAAATAGACAATCAAAAATCAATACTATTTGCCTATCAAATGGCCCATGCAAAAAAATGTAAACAAAGCAAATGGGCGTCTCTCGCTCTTCTTGGCCGGAATTCTCTCTCTTTTTTTGCCCACGTCACCGAAATTATCACTATCAGCATTTGTTAATAATTGTGCATTTAGCTTATCTGCTCACAAACACCACCAAAATGTTGCCAACTTCCCTTGCTCTTGGTCTTTGTTTTTTCTATTATTTAATTTGTATTTGCTATGTCTTATCGCTGCGCTCTGGCTCTGGCTCTTGGTTTTGCTCTCAGCAAATTGGTTTCTGTTTTATTTCGTTGTTAGTACTAGTAGACATTATTTTTTTCGCTCCCCTTTGCCGTGTTAAATAATAACACAGAAATCTCTACTGCTAAATGGTTTTTTGTCGCTCTTCACGGGGCTTTTGGCGCCGCCGATGATGATGATGATGATGGTCGCCGCCGAATGAACGAAAAAACCCGGAGAGCAGCAGTTGGTCGACGACTTTCGAACGAATAGCATAGAAATGCGTCGGTCTGGCTGCGAAACAAAATACTTACAATAAATATAATACGAAATGCCTTTAACGAAACTAAACTAATCAAAAACGAGTGTTATGTAGTTAGGACGTGTAAATGTTAACAAACGAATTAATTGCGACTAAAGTACA
This sequence comes from Drosophila asahinai, assembly GCA_008042795.1. NCBI lineage: Eukaryota > Metazoa > Arthropoda > Insecta > Diptera > Drosophilidae > Drosophila > Drosophila asahinai. Next base: position 17,268 of record VNJZ01007369.1, on the reverse strand, counting down.
TGAAAATATGTGACATAAATTCGAGAGCAGCCAAGAGGAAAGCAATTCGACAATTAAAACATCAACAAAAATTAAATAATAATATAATTCAAGTACCACAATAAATTACTGATATAAATCTTTATAAATCAATAGAACAAACTAAACCTATAAGCCCCAATAAATCTCATAAACTATTATAAAATCGGCTGTTAAAATTCGAATTTATATTTTTTTAAATATATATAATGCCAACGATTCTACGAAAATTGAAATATGAACTTCTACGAAGTGAGTGTGCATGTTCTTGTGGCCCGCACTGTGACGCAGATAACATGTGATGAGTTTTCGCTTTGATCTGTGTCTTTACGCTTTGCTTTGACAGCTAAAAAATCAGTTAATTTAATATTGCTTAATCCACCCAGCGCCTTAATTAGCACCCGCTAAGATAAGATACAATAAAGAGCAAAATAATTATAACACAGAATCTAACAAATATTTGCTACGCTTCGGCGACAATCAAGTGCAATGTCTGCTGCCTTGGCCCAGAAAGAACGCTGCCAAGTGCAGTGCCTAACCAACTGCTAAACCGAATAAATCAATAATAGAAAGTCAAGACATGTTTTCCACGTCGGAGGATGCCCTGCCCCAAAAACGGAGGCGGGCGGCCAAGAGGAGCCTCAAGCTGAAGCCGGACACCAAGCCGAATGCGGCCAAGAGCTGGTGGAGCGACTGTAGGTTCATTAGCTTAAGGAGCCGCTCGTTTAGAACTATATTTTCACAGTTTTGACTTGGTTCTCTTGCTAATTAGTTGGGCCATAAAAACTGATTAATTATGCCCCGGTCAATGCGCTATTCCGCGTCACGCGCCGCCATCGCCCTCTCTTCAGAGCGTCGCGACGCCTCTTTTTGTCTTGGCCAAAAGACGCTTAGCCAAATTGGCACCGCTAGCTAAAAAATAAAAGCACTGAGAGAAAATGGTTATTGGGGGTGCCAAAGAAGTTTCTATTAATTTAAATATATTAAGAAGAGTCCCTAAAGGATTTTTTTTATATTTTTGTTTTTATCTTGAAGATTATCGCCCTGAAATTTAGAAATTCGCCATAAAAATATATTTTTTCTTAATACCAGAAATATTTTTTTTAAAAAAAGAATTTTTCCTAAAATAAGAAATATATTTCTATATTACAGAAATGGTCACTATAAGCCAAAATCTCCATAGAAATAAGAAAGAATTTCTAAGCTTAAGAAAAATATTTATTATTTTTAGAAATTATTTTCTGGAAACTAGGAAAGCTTGCCATAAACAGAAATTTTCAGAAATACATTTCCTAAAATCGAATACCCTAACCATTAAATGTAAATAACCTTAAATAATAATTTAATATAATAATACTAATTAATATAATATATATATATATAAATCTGTTAGCTTTTCCCAAGATATAAAAGTAAACGCTTGAAGATTTAATTGTAACTAATTATTTTTATTTAGCTGGAACCCCTTGCCATAATTAAATATATTTTTATATAATTTTTAAAGTTACATAAAAATATTTCAGGTTTCGCTTTAGATTCTGTCTGTAATCTACTTATTTTTAAGAGACTTAAGGCTTATAAATATTTTTTAAATATACACAACCTTTTAGAAATTTTTTTTTTTTAAATATGTAGATTTTTCTGTCTTCATAAAATTAAGGTATAACGTGTAATTTAATAAGTAAATAATCAAAATTAAAAGGGAAAGGCTGTAAATAGCTAACAATTATGTCAAAATTATAAATTTATTGAAATATTTATTTGTATTCTAATATAATTACTATGGGAACTCTCAGCTGAATTTTGACTCAAGACAATGGGCAACAATTTGTAACTTAAGGGGATAAGTTTAGCTTTAATTTAAACATACTAAAAATATGAAATTTGCAAGTTCTAAAGACCTCATAAAATACAAAATCATACTGCAATTTTCTCTTTGTGTAGCCGTACAAAAATAAATAATATGTTGACGAAAAGTTCGTTGCACAGCGAAATTAAGTAATAGCAACAAAGTGGGCGGAAAAGTGGATGGGGGGCCGCCGCGAAAAAAACTCGGCAAGGCTGACAGCCCCCGAGATGAGTAACAAATGGCGGCGGCTCGGAGGGGCCACAGTGCGTATGGGTAATGTTTGACAAATGCAGGGACCGAAATAGACCGAATAGAAGCTCTATCAGCTGGTCATAAATTTCGCTCCCTCTCCCTCATATATGCACGATTTGCGTGTGTCAAGTAAAATACGCCAACAGCCTTGTGTCGCATGTAAATAAAGGGTAATAAACAAATACACCCGCAGGTATGTGTGCCAGGGTGATAAACAAAAACTAATATTGAATAATGCCCCGAGAGTCGCTTATCTTCAGACACACACACTGGGTTGATCGAATGACTTTTGGCTTTTATTTCGCGTGAATTAAATTATTTGCAAGGCGGCGAACTCTGGCACAATTATTAAAATTAGATTTGAGGAGAAATCGCATTTATCAGAGCTTTTTGCCATGTTTTTGGTTTTTTGTTTGCTTTGGGCCGCTGGCGAGTGCAGTCGCTGATGGCAAGCTTGCGAATCAAGATCGTTTTGACCAGGAGCGGCAGACCAAGTAACCCTTAAGGATCCTACAGATGCATCTCTGATATAATCCTTAATTTCCTCTATTTTTTCAGACTCCTGCATAGCTGGGAATCGATCGCCGACGGGCACTCCACGCCCCTTCCTGCGCTCCAACACTCTGCCCCTGCAGCAGCGTCCCAGTCCGGCGGAGGTGCAGTATGAGAGCTACGTGCAGGCCACGGTGGCGGCCAATGCCAAGTCCCCGGTGGAGCAGCTGGAGTCCCTCAAGTCACCGGGTGTTGCACCGCCTCCCCCACCCAGGCGCCACCACCTCCTGGCCAGCAAGGAGGAGCGGCCGAAGGAGAATGGCTCGGTGAGCGACAGTTCCCTGCAGTCGCCGGTCACCTCGGAAGCTGGCCCGGCAGATCCACAGACTCTCTGCCAGATACGCGAGCAGATGTCCCGCAGCCTCACGCGACTCAAGGAACTGGAGGAGGAGGTCCAGGTCATACCCGGCCTGAAGCTGGAGATCACGACGCTGCGTTCCGAGAACCAGAGTTTGCTACGCAAGAACGAGGAGCTGCTGCGTGGCCAGCGACAGACGCCGTCGCCACCGAGTCCTGGGTTGAAGACCGCCTCGCCCGTGCAGTTCACGCCGCAGCGGATCAGCCCCGTGTCGCTGGAGAGCCTGGGAGCCCGCATCCGCAGCAGTTCCACCTCGGCCTCGCCCTCGCCCAGCGTCGTCCGGCGGGATGTGTCCACACAGGCGGTGGTGCGTCCGCCCTCCACCCGCGACGTGTCCGTGGGTCACCAGCCCAGCACCCGGAACTCAGGCACCCAGCCCTCGGAATCCGTTTACTCCAAGGCGGAGCTGGACCAGAAGGTGGAGCAGGCCCTGGCCAACGCCCAGAGGCAGCAGCGCCGAAAGCTCATCTCGGTGGGCACCCAGATGTATGTACCCCAGCGGGAGCAGCGGGACTCGGGCGTGCAGACCCAGCCGGAGCGGCCCAAGCTCACGCACCACGTGGGAGTCACCGCCAAGCCGGCTACGAGGGAGAACTTCACCAGCTGCAAGCCGGAGGTGCGTCATGTGGGCAGCTCCCAGGATCGGCTGGACGATGTGCTCTGCGAGAAGTGTGCCGTGAGCAAGAGGAGCGTGGCCAGCGGCCCGGAGACTCCTTCTCAGCAGGAGAAGGTGAAGCCGCCGCTCCAGATGCCGGGACGCAGCAACACCTTCAGCTTGGGCGAGACTGAAGCAGCTTTGGTGCGCAAGACCATAGGCTGCCAGACGCCAGTCACCGTGGTCCACAGTGCCGGCAGCCAGACCACCACGGCCTTTGTGCGCTCCACCGGCGCCCAGGTGAAGCCCCAGCAGCAGCACTCCTCGGTGCAGTGTGGAGCGGAGCAGGTGACCCGCCAGACGGACACCGCGGGCCTGCAGCGCCTCAGCCGCAGCGAGACGAAGACGGAGCAGGTGGCCGAGTCGGTGGCCAAGCCGGCCACTCGCCACGCCGGGAGCAACACGGACAAGGAGGTGGCTCCGGAGCCCGTCAAGGTGCACACCACCCACTCGGCCTGCAACACGGAGGAGGTGCGCAAGCGGGACGTGGGCTGCGGCGACATCGTCAAGCCGCACATCTCCATTGCCTGTGCGGCCAACTACTGTGATTCCTGCAAGGAGGCCATCCAGGACATGGCCCGCGGCTTCAGCAAGGCCAGTCCCACCGCCACGCCACGATCTGCGGCAACTGGACGACGCTCCACGTCGGCGGATTCGCGGATACCAAGGCCCAGGCACCTGACCAGCCCGAGTCCCGTGCGCAAGGAGTTTAAGCGACAGAACACCTACACGCTGGCCACGCCCTCGCCCACGCCCAGTCCGCAGGTGGAGCGCAAGGCGCGATTGAGGTAATTTAGCCCACTGTAAGGGTTTGTGACCTAGCTAGGTTTGACTCTGAGCTTTTAGTCGAGTTTCGCACCTCAACAGGAGCTCTTGCGCAAAATCAAAAATTCGAAGCCAGAAATCCATAGTCCTTTCGCTCGAATGAGTTTTGACCTTCAGTCGAGTTTTGGTTTTCGCGCTGGCACCATCCCAGCATCGCTTTTTTTGTTTTTTGTTTGGATTTTGGTTTTCCGCATGGTGCTGCCAATGTTCTCCAGCCTGAGCAGCTCCACCTGCTACCCGCTGCTGGTCAGCGGGTGCTCGGCCCTGCTCCTGACGTGGGTTTCTAGGCTCCTACCCCCTACCCTACTCATCAAGGTTGTTTTTTTTCCAGCTCCCTGCAGGAGAAGCCCCCCACGGTGTCCAGCTTCCAGACACCCGATCCGCTGGACGAAATCCAGAGCTTCATCCGTCAGCCGCAAAAGGATTTGGAGTTGAGCCTCAGCCTCCTGGGCGACGATGAGCTGGTTGTGCGCGAGGAGAAGCGGGTGAGCATTAGCTGGTCACGGGATGCCTCGCCAGCGCCACTCATGACCTCTTCGGGCACCACCAAGTCCGAGTCGCCGGAGTCACAGGAGCCATCGATGAGCACCTCCAGCGACTCCAGTCCGCCGCTCGATGTGCAGATAGCCCAGGGAGCGCGCAAGAAGTCCAGCACGCCACTCAAGTCTAGTCAGAGCGAGGGCTCTCAGGTGACGGTGATCGAGAAGCCGGCCACCAAGGCCCAGCTGCATCAGCTGGCCCAGGCGGACACGGAGCCGCGAAAGAAGTGAGTTTGATATTTATATAAATATATCATTATTTAATTACAAAATTTATTATAGAACGGAACTGTCCCCGGGCTTCCAGGATGCCCTCAAGACCATCAACAATTCGCTGCTGAAGAAACTGGGCGCCAAGCCCATATCCTCGCACAGCCTCAAGTCGGCCAAGGCCACCATCCAGGACAACTGGTTCATCAACTCCAGCACCGGCAAGTCGGATCCCCACCAGGTGGAGGACTATCTCGACTACTTTGAGTCGCTGTCGGTGCCACTGCTGGAATATTGTGTCAACCTTTCCGACAACAATGTGAGTCTTTAACTAAATTATTTTATTTTAGAGGATTTATCAACAATTCAACAATGTTTAAATTAGTTATTAAACTTTTCAGGTATAATTTACTTAGGGGGGTTTTCTTTCGTTTTATGGGTGCTTTTATCACTTTTCTTATCAGATCTAAGATTTGGGTCGTACAAGATTGGAAGAAAATTAAAAAGAACACTTTATAACATCAAGTAGTTCTAGGGTGAAGTTTTGTATATACAGAAAAATATTAGAGCTTTTTAAGAATAATAGTAAATATTGTATAGTTTTGAAGGGATTAAAAGTTATGTATTATAATATATTGCACACAAAGAATTTAATTTTTAACCATATTGTAGCTAGCTTTCTAATAGGAATTCCCAGTGGCAGCTTGTGGCAATAATGTCTAAAGAAAGTCACGTTTCTCAAAGTTATTCATATAAATATTTAAAATTTTAACAGGATAAAATGTAACATTTTAAAAACATTTTCCACACAAAGAAATTAATGTTTACTAACAATATTGTAATTCGTTTTTTAAAACAAATTCTTAATGGAAGCCGGATGTTTAAGGAAAGTCACGTTTCTCAAAGTTATTCATATAAATATTTAAAATTTTAACAGGATAAAATGTAACATTGTAAAAACATTTTTCACACAAAGAAATTAATGTTTTCTAACAATATTGTAATTCGTTTTTTAATACAAATTCTTAATGGAAGCCTGATGTTTAAGAAAAGTCACGCCTCTCAAAGTTATTTATATAAATATTTATAATTTTAACAGGATTAAAAAAGACATTTTCCAAACAAAAAATAAAATGTTGTTTAACCTTATTGTAACTAGTTTTGTAATAAAAATTCTGAATGGAAGCTTGAGGCAATAATGTTTAAAGAAAGTCACGTCTCTCTCAAAGTCACGTCTGTCAAAGTTATTTATATTTATAATTTTTACAGGATTAAATGTTACAAGTTAAGGACATTTTTCCCACAAAGAATAATATTGTAACTAGTTTTTTTTTTTTTAAATTATCAATGGAAACCAGAGGCAATCATAGGTATTTAAAGAAAGTCACGTCTCTCGAAGCTATTTATATTTGAGCACGATTTTTCGATGGAATTTAAGAATTCCTTTTTAAATACTAAAAAAACAAGAAAACATAAAATTTAAAAAACTAATTAAAGCTACTTATATATTTTGTAATATAAATTAAGCTTTTAATATATTTCTTAATATTCTCTCTAATTAACGCATATATTTCATTCAAAAACAGGGCAACACAGCCATGCACTATGCGGTCTCGCACGGCAACTTTGACGTAGTGTCCATACTGCTGGATTCTAAGGTTTGCGACGTAAACCAGATGAATAACGCCGGATACACCTGCGTGATGCTCGTATCGTTGGCCAAGCTAAAGCAGCCGTCCCATCGCACAGTCGTCGAGCGACTGTTCAAGATGGCCGACGTCAACATACGGGCCAAGAAGGTAGGTAAGGGGCCTCAACGCTCCCCTAAGGTTACCCGAAAAAGCTGACCCCTTGGAACACTCCCCCTACTAACCTCTGACCTGCCCTGCACTTTTCTTTGCCTCCGAATCCCCACAGCACTGCCAGACCGCCTTGATGCTCGCTGTGTCGCATGGTAATGCGGACATGGTCACCATGCTCCTGGACGCCGGAGCGGACATAAATATCCAGGACGAGGATGGCTCCACGGCGCTGATGTGCGCCGCCGAACACGGTCGGGTGGATGTGATCAAGCACCTGCTGTCGCATCCGGAGTGCGATTCGCTGATCAACGATGTGGTGGGTTTGGAATATATTTAAATATCTGAAAAATGGAATTAGTAATTATTTAACTTTATTTATTAATCCAGGATGGCAGCACCGCTTTCAAGATCGCCTGGCAGGCCGGGCACCGGGACGTGGGTTTGCTTTTATATGTCCACGAGCAGATGCTGCGCAGCAAGCTGCCCAATCGTGGCGAGCCCTCAAGGACCTCTTTGATGTCCTCCTCGAGGCACAAGCGACAGCCCTCCCAGTAGAGCCGAAAGCCATATCGTATTAGCGGCCAAAAAACGAACAAATCAGCGTCCTTGAGTCCTTTAAGCATTTCTTAGCGTGGAGCTGCCACTACACATTCCAGGGCGGACACAAAGGAGCAGCCAACACACACATATATGTATAATGTATAATTAGACTTCGTTTGTCATACGTTTTTATTTATTTGTAAATCTAATTTAGTGCTAATGTCTGTAGTAGAAGTGTTTCTAATGTAACTCTAATTTCGATTTCTTACAACACACGATAAACTTGCAACCTGCAACTTGCAACTAAATACTGGCCTGAGCCACTTTGCTTTAAGTGGGCACGAGTGGCCGTCACACAAAACCAACCATATCAGCAATCGACAATGCAAAAAACGATATCTAGTACTAACAAACAAACAATTAACAATGGAAACGAATCAAATGGACAATTATTTTAACAGATTCAAAGATCAAAACTTGTATTTAATAGAAATTAAATCGAAAGCTATTTTAAAAGAACTGTGTGTTTTTTTGCGAAATAAATAAACTCTTAAATAGAAACGTAACTATTCTAAGCTGACTCTGACCTATAGTTTGTCTATTTTATATATATTTTTTTTGGTTAGTTGCCTGGCTGAGTTGTATATTGCTTTGTAGACTTTGTTCATGGAGTAAATTCTTTGTCATTACGCTAAAGCTCTGGTCTACACTGACATAAGCTTAATCTCTGGGAGAGATAGGTATTTTTCCATAGCCATAATGGGAGCTGCCTTAACCACTTTTGCCTTATTTGGCCCGAGTTTGGCCTGCACTTTAATTGAATTTAAATGTTTTTTGGGGGAGTAATGGCGGAAGTCTTTTGTTAACTTATTTTTGAAGTTAATGGAACCATATTTTTTAAGATTTAATTGCGGTTTTCTTAACAGATATCTGTTTAAATTAATTTAGAGCAACTGTTGGTTGTAAAGGCTCTTTCAAAAATTAAAATATATTAATTGGTACTTAAGTTCCTCTCTCTCCCTTTCTGGGATTTAGTTTATGCCAGTCCAGAGTATTCCCCAGGAGCTGATCACACCGCCCTCTCCTCCGTTCCCGGCTCTATGACGCCCAGCGGCGTCAGGGTTAGCGCTATGCCATCTTCCAGGTTCACCAAGGGCTTCCTGGAATTCAAAGTGAACTCGTACTCCGACAGGAGCAGGGCCAGGGCCAAGCGAAGCTGCAGCTGGGCGAACTGGATGCCAATGCAGCTGCGGGCACCGACTCCGAAGCCGAACCAGGTGCCCTGCTCCTGCAGCGAGTCCCTGGGTCCACCCCATCTGTCCGGCTTGAACTCCTCGGGCTGCGGGTAGATGTCCGGATCGTGGTGTATGGCATGCGTGGGTATGATCAGGAACAGCTCCTTCACCAGTATGTACTTGGGGTGATCCGGCACAGGGTAATCGTTCAAGGTGCGTCGCAGGATGTACGGCGTGATGGGATGCATTCGCAGGGTCTCGCTGATCACCTGGCCCATGAACGTTAGCGACTGGATGCACTCGTAGCTCAGGTTGCCCTCACAGCGCTCCTGGGCCTTCTTGACTTCCTCCCTGACCCTGGCCTGGATATCCGTGTGGGAGGCCAACTCGTAGAGGACGTAGGACAGGGTATTGGCTGTCTGCTCGTAGCCGGCCTTCAGGAAGACCACGGCATGGGCGGCCAGCTCGTTCTGGAGGTGCATCTTCAGCTCCTTGTCCGCCTCGTACTGGTGGGTGATCAGCTCCAGGGCCTTGACCTCCACCAGCAGCTGCAGGTAGTCCTGCAGGCGGACGCCCGAGTTCTCGCGCTGCTCCACGATGTCGGTGAGGAGATTCAGGAAGTAGGTCTCCGCCTGCTTGGGCGTGCGACGCATCCGGAGCAGCCTGCAGAAGTTTGGGAACCGGATCATCATCAGGTTCATCAGGTAGCCATGCTTGTGGCTGTTCAGGGCCATCTCCGTCATCTGCTCAAAGTTATCCAACGGATACTTTAGCCTCTGCTGCGAGTCCAGCCCAAAGACGCACTTGGCCAGGGCCGAGAGGACATAGCGCCGCATGATCTTCTGGATGTGGAGCGTGGAGTGCGGCTGCTTCATCAGCGTGGTGCTCACGACCAGGAGCAGCTGGGCCGCCTCCTCGTACAGGCAGCCGTACAGCCAGGACATGCGATCGCCCTCGAGGCTGGGATCCAGCTTCTGGCGCATCTCTTTCCAGCTCTCGCCCCTCAGAGCGTACAGGTCCCCGGACAAGGGATCCGACTTCTGGTTGCAGTACAGCCCCCGGTCATTGAAGTTCCAAAAGTCCTTGATCATGATCTGCCGGATGAGCTCCCGGTCCAGGATCAGGGCCCGCGGCTGCAGCAGCGCGTAGAAGCCGCAGAAGGGGCCGCTGCCCTTGAACTTGGCGTAGATCGCCGAGTAGTGGGCCGCCTTCATCGCCTCCGTGCTGAGCGACTGCGTCATTATTTGCCTGATGACGGGCCACAGCTTTTTCGGCCTCTCGTGCGGAATGCTCAGATAGCGCCAGTAGTCGCGCTGATACCGCGCCGCCATAATTAGCAGAACCAGCAGCCCCAAGACCACCAGGCCGATGATCAGGAAAATGATCCACATGTTTTGCATTTTCGCTGCTGTTTACTCTGAATCACATGCACTATGTCTATGGGTTATAGCTAAAATCACTGTCAGTTATCACACGCGGAGCGGAGCGGATCCGCCGCCACCCTTGCCCACTCGTTACAGGTTGGAGGGTAGAGTGAGTGGAGTGTCACCAACTATGATCTAATGCATCTCCCGGAGAGCTCCATACGTTCATTGGCAAAGCCCGCGGCGCGACTGAGAGTGCGAGACGGAGAAAAGTAACTATTTACTCCAGCCAGGTGAGCCCCGAGAGCTTTTAATTTTTTACTTACCGCTTTTTTTTCGAGTACGCTACGTCGAAGCTCGCGGATCGTCGAAGTCACATACCAGGTGGGCGTCCCATTGAGGCCAGACGGGGACTCATGATTATTATTACTTTATTTTCAATGTTGGTGGCGCAACCAGAGGCAGAATGACAGGCAGACAGAGAGGTTTGGTTAGTAAGTTTTATATTTAAATCTAAATAAACAAGATATGAATCAAAGCTTTAGCATGAAGAATGTGTGTCAGAGGTTCCTCAGCTTCTACATATATAATTTTTCTATTTATTTCCTATATAAAATGATTAATTTAAATATATTTATATTTACTTTAAGGCCTTACGGTTCTCCTCAAGTAGTTGTAATTAAGAAATAAATATTATAATATATTTATCAAGCATAATAACAAGATCTACTCTTGAATTTGTTCCAAGAATATTTATACAGCTTCATTCCATTTATTTAATAATTTACTGACCTTGTCCTAGGACATTAATATTAAATTTTAAATATTGTATCTTAGATCTCAGCCTTGGACTTGTTCAAGGATTTTATTTAAAGCTACATTACATTTATTTTATAAATTACAGACCTGCTTAGCAGAACATAAATATTATAAAATAATTCTTATATTAATAGCTCCCTCTTGGATATGTTCAAGTATTTTTTTAAAGCCTCATTCCAATTATTTAATTAATTACTGACCTTTTTAGTAAGACATTAATAATAAAATTTGAATATTATATGAAGTTCTCCCCCTTGAATTTGTTCAAGGAATTTATTTAAAAGGTCATTCCATTTATTTTATTAATTTCTGACCTTCTCAGTAGGACATTAAAATTATACTTTAAATATTATATCAAAATCTCCCCCTTAAATCAGTTTAACGATTCTTTAAGCTTTATTCGATTAATTTAATTTATTACAGAACTTCTTAATAGGTCATTAATATTATAATTTAAATATTATTTAAAGAAGGAGACCCTATTTTTTTTGTGCTAGTATTTTATTTAAAGCCCTATGCCATTTATTTAATTAATTACTGACCTTAGTAGGACATTAACTAGATCACCTTGGTGGGCATTCCAGTCTTATCTAAATTTCAGCTCTTTAAAGTTCACTTTGCCTGCTATCAGTTTTTTTTGGCAGAGTTCTTTATGATACCAAACCAAATGTCGGGTATTTTTTTCGGGGGGGAATTTGGTTAAAGCAGCTCCCTTAAAAATAAATTCATTTTCATTTACTTATTTAAAGATGTAAATTTTCCCCGGTATCGATGACTGTTTTTGCACGCAACCTGATAGATTTTACGCCCAATTAGCGCTTAAATGGCATGCTAGCTAAAAAAAAGTAAATAAAAAAAACTAAAGAACAAAAGAAAAGCTCAGCCACAAAGCTGAAACAAAACCAAAACAAATATGTGAGGCACCGAAAGCTGCCCGGTTTAATTGTTTGTTGTTTTTGCCGCCAACATCCGCACTCGAAATCTAATCAACTGTCGAACGTACTTCTATGACCGAAAAGGTAAACAATATAGTTGCCAGATCCGTCGAATAATGCTCGTACTCGTACTTTTGGATTACAGTCCGTTAATGCCCATATCATGTTACGCCGCCGCTTCGGACATGGCCTTTGGATGTGACGTCTCCATGGGGGATCGTCCGTCGCCCGGTACGAGTCTGATAAGCGAGGGCTCGTCAAGGTACAGTGGTCAATGCCTAAAGGGAACTCATATGGAGAGCAGATGTTGATACCAGGATAAGAGTGAGAGAGCGGCTTAAAGATCTTAGATAGCGTTAGAAGAATTTAAAATGTATCTTACAAGCTGAAAAGATATAGATAGCACAGCTCTGGTAACAGACACATACCTATAATAAAGATATATATTATAATAAATATTGATAAAATTCCTTGCTACGTTTATTTACTGTGCCTGTGCATTAGCTATAGAAAACACTTAACAGCAGTATTAATTGCCAGATCATGGCTGACCAGCAACAATTTAAATCTCACAAGTTAATAACAGTAAGCAAAAAGGCTGTTAAGCAAATGCCTCGTCATATGGACGCCACTACTTTTGCAAGGCCTTACGATTAAAAGGCATTCGCTTTCTACTTTCCATTCCAGTCTGTCGAGAACAGCCCCATCAGCAGTCATGGATCTGGGCTACCTCCTCTTCCACGTAGCCATCGCCCTGCTGGCGATCGCCACCTACTACGCACATCGCAGACTGACGTACTTCAAGCGCCAAGGAGTCCCCCACGATGCTCCGCACCTGGTGAGGGGCAACATGCAGGGCTTCAACAGCACCCGCCACATCCACCAGATCATCCAGGAATACTACGACAAGTACCGGAACACCAAGGTGCCCTTTGTGGGCTTCTACTTCTTCCAAAAGCCCTGCGCCTTCATCATGGATCTGGAGCTGGTCAAGCACATACTGATCAAGGACTTCTCGAACTTCTCCGACAAGGGACTGTACTACAACGAGAAGGACGACCCCCTCTCGGCCCATCTCTTCAACCTGGACGGTCCCCAGTGGCGATTGCTCCGCAATAAGTTGTCTTCGACCTTCACATCCGGGAAAATGAAGTTCATGTTTCCCACAGTCGTGTCCGTTGCCGACGAATTCATAGCCGTGATGCAAGATAAGGTCAAGCAGTCCTCGGTCCTGGAGATCCGGGAGCTGGTGGCCAGGTTTACGGTGGACGTGATCGGGACCTGCGCCTTTGGCATCCAATGCAACAGTCTGCGGGACGAGAAGGCGGAGTTTCTGCACTTTGGCAGGAGGTCCTTGGTGGACAAGCGCCATGGCCCCCTGCTCTTCAGCTTCATGTTCAGCTTTCCCAAGCTGGCGAGACGCTTGCGCCTGGTCAAGACCGCCCCACACATCCATGAATTTTATCAGAGGATTGTCAATGAGACTGTGACTCTGCGGGAGAAGCAGAACATCAGGCGAAACGACTTTATGGATCTGCTCATCGACATGAAGAACCAGAGGGAAATGACTCTGGAGAATGGCGAAGTGGTCAGGGCTCTGACCATGGACGAGGTGCTGGCCCAAGCCTTTGTGTTCTTCCTCGCCGGCTTCGAGACCTCCTCCTCCACCATGGGGTATGCTCTCTACGAACTGGCTAGACATCCGTACATCCAGGACAAGATCAGGGCTGAGGTAGAAGAAGTCCTGGAGAAGCACGACCAGCAACTTACCTACGAGAGCACCAAGGATCTGAAGTACCTTAATCTGGTCATCAATGGTGGGTGCTTGAACAGAGTTCCACTCAAGTCAGAGTCTACATTTATCTATTATCTCCAGAAACCCTTCGTCTCTACACCATTGTACCGCACCTGGATCGGATGGCCCACAAGCGGTTCGTGGTGCCCGGGCATCCGAACTTTGTCATCGAGGCTGGTCAGTCCATCGTCATTCCCTCGTCTGCCATCCACCACGATCCCAGCATATATCCCGATCCGTATGAGTTCCGACCGGAACGATTTACGCCCGAGGAGTCGGCCAATCGTCCTTCGATTGCCTGGCTGCCCTTCGGGGACGGTCCTCGCAACTGCATTGGCCTGAGGTTTGGGGAATTGCAGGCCCGCATTGGACTGGCCCTGCTCATCAAGAACTTCAGGTTCTCCACTTGCCCCAAGACCAAGACCCCAGATAAGCTCGTCTACGATCCCCGGTCGGTGGCACTGAGTGTGCCTGACGGAATTCATCTGAATGTAGAGGCCGTGTGAGGGCTCCTATGGGTTATAATGTACAAGTTATTAATAAAATCGTGCCAGAGTCTATCACTTAGTTTAAGCTTAATTGAAACAAATATTTACGTAAATGAAAAGGGAAACAGTCATAGCATGTTTTCGATAGGTCTGGTTCGTAGAACTAAAAAAACGTTTATGATTCATGAAAGTGCAGTTTAATAATTGTATTATGTACTTTCGAATAATAATTTCATTAGCTCTATTATATATTTATTTCAACATTTATTGCTGAGTGCACGTCCAATTCTTTGAGATGCGCACATGCACACGATCCAAGCGGAAACCTAGGGTTAGGGCTTACGTGCACGGAACGATGGCGGGGGATTTCTTTAAAAGTCTTCCCCGTTTTACTTTCAAGTGCAGTCCATTTAGTTAGCTAGCTAGACATGGAGCTCACTTGCGTTCTCTTCCAAGTAGCAGTCGCTCTGCTGACCATTGCCAGCTACTGTATCCATCGCAGAATGACGTTGTTCAAGCGTCAGGGAGTCCCACACGATGCTCCGCATCTGCTGAGGGGAAATATGGAGGGATTCAACAGCACCCGCACCATCCAGGAGATCATGCAGGACTACTACGACAAGTATCGGAACACCAAGGTGCCCTTTGTGGGCTTCTACTTCTTCCAAAAGCCCTGCGCCTTCAACATGGATCTGGAGCTGGTCAAGCACATACTGATCAAGGACTTCTCGAACTTCTCCGACAAGGGTCAGTTCTACAATGAGAAGGACGATCCCATTTCGGCACATCTCTTCCATCTGGACGGACCTCCATGGCGATCGCTTCGGAGCAAGCTGTCCTCGTCTTTCACATTTGGCAAAATAAGGACAATGCTCCCCACAGTCGTGTCCGTTGCCGACGAATTCATGGCCGTGATGCATGAGAAGGTGAAGCAGTCCTCGGTCCTGGAGATCCGTGAGCTGGTGGCCAGGTTTACGGTGGATGTGATCGGGACCTGCGCCTTTGGCATCCAGTGCAACAGTCTGCGGGACGAGGAGGCCGAGTTCCTTCACTTTGGCAGGAGGTCCTTGGTGGACAAGCGCCATGGCCCCCTGCTCTTCAGTCTCCTGTTCAGCTATCCCAGGCTGGCAAGGCGCCTGGGCCTCATTAGAACGGCTCCGCACATCCAGAGGTTCTACCAAAGGATTGTGTCCGAGACAGTGGCTCAGCGCGAGAAGGAAAATATAAGGCGAAACGACATCATGGACCTCCTGATTGATATGAAAAACCAAGAGGAGATAACCATGGAGGAAGTCCTGGCCCAGTCCTTTGTGTTTTTTATCGCCGGTTTCGAGACATCGTCATCCACCATGGGATTTGCTCTGTATGAGCTGGCGAGGCATCAGGATATGCAGGACAAGGTCCGGGCCGAAGTGGAGGAATTCCTGGAGAAGCACGACCAGTTACTCACCCTTGAGAGCACCAAGGATCTCAAGTACCTAAACATGGTTATAGATGGTAGATTACTCAGCGTATTCAAGGTTATCCCTTCTAAACCCATTCTTAATCTCCAGAAACCTCTCGACTCTACACCATTGTCCCCAACCTGGATCGAGTGGCCCTCAAGCGATTTGTAGTTCCCGGGCATCGGAACTTTGTCATCGAGGCTGGTCAGTCCATCGTCATTCCCTCCTCCGCCATCCACCACGATCCCAGCATCTATCCCGATCCGTATGAGTTCCGACCAGAGCGGTTCTCTCCCGAGGAGTCGGCCCATCGTCCCTCGGTGGCCTGGCTGCCCTTTGGGGACGGCCCAAGGAACTGCATTGGAATGCGATTCGGACAGATGCAGATGCGCATCGGCCTGGCTCTGCTCATCAAGAACTTCAGGTTCTCCACGTGCTCCCAGACCCAGGATCCCCTAGCTTACAATCCCAGGTCTGTGGCCCTCAGTGCTGTGGGAATTAATCTTAAAGTTGAGGCCTTGTCAGAGATCGGATGGCATATGGCCAAATAAAGAGAGTCAGTGGTGTTTGAGGTTCACAGACAGCATACATTTTTATAATATTAATGTTAAATGATAGACAAAAGATGGAAAAAACCTTACGCGTGTGCAAATAAAGATAGTCAGGAAATAAAGATAATGCCAAAGCCAACCGAGCAGATATCTGCTCTGTGGAGCTCAGCGGCTTAAAGTCGCTGCCTTACCACTGACGAGGTCAGTCTAGCTGGAAAAGCATCATGGAGCTGACGTACATTCTCTTCCAAGTGGCAGTCGCCCTTCTGGCGATTGTCTGCTACTCCATTCATCGCAGACTGACGATCTTCAAGCGCCAAGGAGTGCCGTACGATCCCCCGCATCCGCTGAGGGGAAATATGGAGGGATTCGCCAGGACCCACACCATTCACCAGATCATCCAGGAATACTACGACAAATATCGGAAGACCAAGGCTCCATTTGTGGGATTCTACTTGTTCCAAAAGCCCTGCGCCTTCATCATGGACCTGGAGCTGATCAAGCACATACTGGTCAAGGACTTCTCGAACTTCTCCGACAAGGGACTGTTCCACAATGAGAAGGACGATCCCATATCGGCCCATCTGTTCAATCTGGACGGTCCCCAGTGGCGCTTGTTCCGAAACAAGTTGTCCGCCACTTTCACATCCGGAAAAATGAAGTTCATGTATCCGACCGTGGTGTCCGTGGCCAACGAGTTCATCTCGGTGATGCACGAGAAGGTGAAACAAAGCCCTGCCTTGGACATCCGTGAGCTGGCGGCC
This sequence comes from Drosophila asahinai, assembly GCA_008042795.1. Classification (NCBI taxonomy): domain Eukaryota; kingdom Metazoa; phylum Arthropoda; class Insecta; order Diptera; family Drosophilidae; genus Drosophila; species Drosophila asahinai. Next base: position 272 of record VNJZ01007369.1, on the reverse strand, counting down.
AGGTTTACGGTGGATGTGATCGGCACCTGCGCCTTCGGCATCCAATGCAACAGTCTGCGGGACGAGAAGGCCGAGTTCCTTCACTTTGGAAGGCGTTCTTTCGTGGATAGGCGACATGGTCCCGTGGTCATTGGACTCATGGATAGCTTTCCGAATGTGGCGAGGCGTTTGCGTCTCATTAAAACGGCCCCACATGTCCACAACTTTTACCAAAGGATCGTGCGCGAAACAGTGGCTCTGCGGGAAAGGGAAAACATCAGGCGGAATGACTT